>JANHGB010049882.1:0-10191 GCA_026283785.1 Coracopsis vasa
GGGCTTGGAGCAAGCTGCTCTAGTGGAAGGTGTCCCTGCCCATGGCAGGGGTTGGAACTGGATGAGCTTTAAGGTCCTTTCCAACACAAACCATTCCATAACTCCGTGATGCTATGCAGGAGAAGGTGATGGCGCTGCAGGGCTCAGCAGGCTCTTGGATGCAGCACTGAGCTGCCAGGGCTGCTCTGGAGTGATGCATGGAGCGCTGGTGGGATGGCAGGCTCTGGACTTGCCTCCTGCAGAGAGTTGGGCTGTTTCAGGCAGGGTCCTGCCTGGGCTGCGATTGACTTGCCTGGAGACCCCTTCAGCAGAAGGGAAGGGGCAGATGTGCTCATTCCCAGTCCCTGCTGCGCTCCAGGGAGGTGACAGCTCAGGACCACGGAGCGCAGCTGGCCCAGGGCTGTCTGTGTTGGCATGAAGTCACAGCTCCTTCAGAGAGGGATGTTCTTTCATTGCTGGTTGTTAAAGCCATTGCAGCCCGCGAGTGCCCATGAGCCCAGCAGTGCCCTGACGAGCACACACACACTTTGAGCTCTCAGGCCCTTTACTCGTGCCGTTGTTTTCCCGATCCAAGCAGGAGAACGGTGAGATAAACCTCTTCAGCGGGGCAGCCCTGCGGGACCGCGCCGGGGATGCTGCCGCTCAGCTGCTGCTGGGCAGGGGCAGAGAGGGCTCCTTCGAGGCACGGTACCAGCAGCCCTTTGAGGAGTTCCGCGTGTCGCCGGAGCAGCTGGCTGACCACTTCGAGAGCCGGGAGCGCAGGTAGGGCAGCACCCAGCCGGACACATCCCACCCCAGCGTGGTCTCCTTGGGGGAGGCGGATAAATGCAGCCTCCTCCCAGCAGCCCAGAGCGGAGCTGCAGCCTTTTTGCTGCATGGAAACCCCACATTCCAGCATGGAAGTTGTGCCAGTCCTCTGGGGAGCCGCTGCTCTGGGGTCCATGGGGATAGGGTGGGACAAGGAGCTGCCACCCCGCAGCCGCTGGCACTGTGCCCCAGCATGGGGATGTGCTTTGGCCACTGGAACATTGCCCTGGATCGTGCCATGGGCAGCCTGAGCCGTGTCCCCTCTCTGTGACCCCAGCAGGGCGCTGCGGAGGACCCGGATCAACGGGGACAACCGGCTGTAGCCCATCGCGGCGGTGGGAGCACCTCCAGTGCCGGTGGATCTCCCGGCACGCTGTGAACTGGTTTCTATGGAAACGGCACTGCTATGGCCTACTTTCAGGCAGCTTCTCCAGTTTCTCCGCTGAAGTGTTCGAGTGGAGAACTAAAAAAAACATATATTGGGAAAAACCCCAAACCCACCCCAAATCCCTCCCGTCACCACCAAGCCCTTAACGAAGCACACGGGTGCGCACTGCCCGCCAGCTGCCGAGGGGAGAGACCCAACTGTCTGATGGCAAAGAACAAGACCTGAACTCCCCCAGCCAGCCCCTGCCGCCGCTGCTCTGCCCGGATTCCCAGAGATCCCGCTCCTGTGCAGCTCTTGGGACCCTTTGGCACTCGTCCTTTGTTGTGCCATTCCCAGCGCGCCAGGCAAGGGGGGACATGAGCGACCAAGGCAGCACCTATCTCTGTCCTGGTGGCATCGCATCTACCTACCTGTATAGCCACTGCCGATGGGCCAGTAGTGAAACTCACATTTACAAGGCCTCTCTAGCTTTGAATGACAATAAAAGTGTCAGTATTATGTGTGTGGTGTCTGGTGCATGGCCCCACTGCAGCCCTGGCTGGGTGTGCAGCTATGCCGGGGGGCTGCCCTGCTCCATCCTTCCTCCTGCCTTTGGGGAGGTTGTAGCTCTTGGTGGGGGGAAATAACCAGGAGCAGCCCTAGGTTTAATGTGGGCACTCAAAAGGTTATGTGCTACAGCTGACCCTGCTTTGTTGAATGGGAATGGGGACAAGCAGCTACTCCAGGCTGCAGAAGGACTACTAGGACAGAGGTATCCAGGCTCTGGCATGTAGCCGGTCACCCACTGCTGGCCTCACCCTGTGGGTGAGTTGTGCTTTTAAACCAAAAGGAAGGTTGTGATGGAGCATTCCCCACTCGGGGCACGGCTCAGCCATCCCCATGCCCGGGGCAGCTCCTGCTGTTGGCACATCAGGGGATCACCGTGGGCTTCCCGAAGTGAGCGCAATCACCAGTTGAGTCACGGTCGTCTTTTCCGCTCTTTATTTAGGAACAACCAAAAATGTCTGGTTTCATTTCAACAAACTGTACAAGCAAGCTCTTCCCCTCGCCCACCCTCACATCCACATATACAAAAGGAAGGGAAACTTGCCGTTCACTTCTCAGAAGTGGCATTGTTGCTACAGGGAGTTCTTGCCCTCAGAATAAGAGCAGGTAAAGTTCCATAGCAGGTACAAGCTACCCTAGCCCTAGTAATAGCTACAGCCCACAATCACAGGCAGCTTCACTTTTTGTTTTTCCTCTTTAAAACCTTTACCAAAAGTAAAAACTAGTTCCTGTCTCACACGATTGCCAAGGTGACCATCTAAAACTGTGGTCTTAAGAAAAACACAATAATAACCCCACTGGAACCCCCCACACCTCCCCGGTACAAAGACCCAGCAGAGCCCTTGCTCTGCTCCCTAGCTGCACGGCCACCCTTATGAAAGGTCCCGTTGCAGCTACAATTACATTTTCCTTTGGATAAATCCAAGCAAAAATTCCAGGTCATTCAGCACCAGCATGATTTCTAAATAACAATAATTAAAAATTAAAAAACAAAACAAAAAAAAAAGAGCCCCCATTCGGCTGACTTTGTGGTCTGCTGAGAAACAAAGTGATCAACACGCTGTTCCCAAAGGCTCTCTTTTAGTGCAATGTTAGTATGTGCAAGGGGAATCACAGCCACGTACCCATAACACCACCACGAGCCAGATGGGGCAGAGAGAAAGTGCAATTTTAGCAAGAAGTTTTCTATGCCATGGATTCCTAGCCCAATCTTCACTACCACCAGTAAGCAAGACTCCTAACACCACCCTCCATCAGCACAGGGGAAAAGTGGCTTGAATTGTGCCATCACCATATGGCCAACGTCAGCCAACAGAGCACTCCTCACTGGGACAGGCAGGAACAAGGAAACAAAACCACAACACGAATCACGGCTTCGCTACAGAGCTCCCTTGCTCTGCTCAAAGTTGTGTGATGCCAACCCAGCATTCCTGGCAGGGACCACTGCCAGGAAAATGTACAGCAGAAAGGAAACTCGACAAGAAAAAAGGTACAGCTTGCAAGTGTCTCATCCCTACACCTCCATTTGTAGCGCTGCCTCATCTTACCCTGCTGCTTTGTGATCAGCTGAGGAATGACAAGAGAGGTTCCTGCAGTGAGCTGAAGCACATCAGGCCACCGACTGATTGGAAAACAGCAAAGCCAAAATTATCTGAGCAACAGGAGAGAGTTTACAAGCATTTCAAATGCTATCAATTTGACAGGAAGGTACAGCATCACGTTAACTTGGTAATTGGTGCCTAAGTGCTGAAAACCATCTTTCTCTTCTGATTCCCAGTGACCCAGCTCTACACATCACCTTCCCATCAGGTTGCCTCTGTAGTGTCTCTAAGAGAGGGGCTGCAGGGAAGTCAGAATACAACACTTCTACCAGTGACCAAAAGCTGTTATTTCTTATAAACCCCAAAATACCATAAATGGAAACCCAGCCTTCTCCATCCTCCTCTTCCTCCTGAACAGACAGGGGACACCCAGCAAACACTAACCAAGCAGCTCCAGCTCCTGCACCAGCATCACCCAGACAGGTTGAGGCTTTGTGACTCTCATCAGAGCTGCCAACAGCGACTGCTTCTGCTGGTGGCTTCTGGTGGTGACCAGTGCAGGGAAGGGACACGCAGCCACACCAGTACCTGCAGCTGGAGCTCTGTGGGTCATGCATGGAAGCAGCCCTTGTGCTGCAGGCCTGATGTTCCTCAGACAAGTGGGAAGAGGAGCCTGTAAATTATGGGCTGTTTAGTGTTCTGCTAAAGAAAGTAAGAAAAAAGTGATTTCCAGGATGGTGAAAAATAAGGTCCCCAATGAACCAGCCACGTCTAGAATCCCACAGCAGGGCCTGCTGACACGAACAAATACAGTAGCTGTTGTTTCCATCAGGAGAACCAGCAGCTCTTTACATGAGCGGGCCAGGTATGGCACAGATCAGGGGTCGGGTCATTAAGCAACCAGGTTGTGATCTTAATGTAAGCAGCCTCAGAGACACGAGTAACAAGATTTACACGGATTAAAACCGATGGTTACTCCTGTTGCTGCCACACACAGAGGATGGAGGTAAAGAAGTTCACTTCCCTCTCTCACTGATGCTGGCTACACGATCTCTATCTTACACCCCTCCTTTCAAATCAAGAGAGTCATCTTTGATTAGATGATGATAAATATTCACACACTGTGTAGAATCCTGGTGACGCTTCCTCTCACCACCTGAAGAGCTGCTGCTGGGGCTCTCAAGCCACCTCTCATTTCTTCCTTTCAGTTTCAGATGCAAACACATTTCTAATATGTCCTGCACCAAAACCTGAGCCTGGTTTTGGCGATGACACCTGCTTCTCCTCAGCTTCAGATAGGGAAACAGGGCCACAGAGCTAACCCCTCAGGTTCTGCTTTCACGGAGGTTTCAAGTCAACTCAGCAAATGCAGGTAAGGAGGAATGCAGGGGTTAGAAAGGGAACTCGACTGCTTTCTGATTTTCCTGTCTCCAAACCCCCCCGTCCCCTCGTGCTGGGCCCTGCCAGCCCCGCTGCAGCCAAGGGGAGTCTGCATGGAACCACTTTTTACAATTCCTCCAACCCAAAAGAAAGCAAACTCCTGCTGTGCTTGTATGAATGCGCGGAGACAAAGCCCAAAACCCTCAACAGCTTCCAACCCTCAAGGCCGGTTTTGCTGTGTACACCGGGAAACTCTCCCTCCAGCTCACAAGACTTCTCTTTTCAATTTGTCTGGAAAACTGGCCAAATACAATCCAAGTGCAAAAACTTTCAGCTAAGTGCATGGAAAAATGGTTTGAAGGGATCAGTTCATACCATAGTCCTTAAGCATTTCTGTAGATGGAGCGGGGATCTCTCTTCCAATCAGCCATAGGCCTTTAAGTGTACACCCAAAATCCCACAGAAAATCACCTTGAATGGGCAAACTACACTTCCAACATATTTATATAGCGAGTAGTTAGTAAAAGTGTACATTTTTAATGTACATTTTAATGCAATAAAGAATCAATGGCGTATCTGAACTGTATATATGTGTACTTAAATAAACCTGCATGTACATAGACACTAGAGAGTAAATTGACCTACCTGTATTTGTTCTCTGAAGGTAGCACCATACACACACATACTCTCGGGACACACGACTCCCACATATGCTGCCTCTGGCTCCAGGAGCACCCAGATTCTCCTGCCACCACTGACAGTTTGGGGTGTGCAAGGTTGCACCCATGAGGGTGAAGCCCTTGGGGCTCTGGCTGCCCCTGCTCTCCCAGAGGGTGCTGCCCACCTGAGCCAACAGAGGCCGAGGTGGGACTGCTGCTGGTTCTGCCTCCAACCGCAGCATGACAGCAGCAGTGCTTCTGAAGAGGTGCAGGGAGCACGGTGTCACTGCAGGGTGCCCCGGGTCCACCCCAGCCCTGCTCGCAGGGACTGCTAAGGGATGGTGGCAGTGCAGGTGCCTGCATCCCAGCGCATCGCCCCAGCTCCTGTTAGGGTGCAGGGCAATTCCATCCACAGCAAATGCTCACGCCTGGCCACAGGGGTGACACTGTGTGCCAGGGGAGCTACATGAGCTCAGGAGCAGGCACCTACCATGGAAGCACGTACCACCAGGCCAGAGGAAGACCCGTCTCTTACAAGGCACTGAACAGATAGAACCTCTCCTAGCAGTTCAACAAGGCAGCCTCTTAAAGAGGGGATGGGGAAAGGATGGAAAAGCAAAGCAATTGAAGGTAGAAATCAGACACCAGTGTTGGAAGGAGCTCTAAAAGAGCTTTTTTTGGGTTTAAACCAGAGGTTTTGTAAATCTCTGGATCCAATCCTTTGGGGCTTGCTACCCACCCTTCTAATAAATATTATTTCCCACCAACAATAAAGTCTCCCACATGAAAAAGCTTTCACTAACTAAAAACCTTCCACTGAAAAAGTTTGGCTGAGTTAGCTTGACAAAAATAAGGAGCTCTGACTCCTCTCCATAAATACATCAGTGGACAGACACCAAAACCTATTTAAGTTAAAGGACAATGTTGGCTCCAAAACAAACCAGGAACGAACCAGCCACGAATTAATTCAAACTAGAAATTTAAATAAAGATTCTAACCACTCAAAGGCAGTGAATCTCTGGAATAGCCTTTCCAAGAGCAAAAAGTGAAGGCAAGACATGGAACCAATTTTCAGCTGGGATTTGATTAGATTGTGACAGAATGGTCTGACACAGCATTTGGCTGGAATATTCAGCTCAAGAGTTTCCCTTCTAGACCTTGTTTTGTGTTCGAAAAGAATATTGAGAAGATCTTCAAGGACTTGCATCACACAGCAACCACCCAAGACAAGATGGGCACATTAAAACTGTGCAGGTAGAAGGGAGCAGAAGGGTTAACTGGGCAATTTCCTTTGCTGTTTCACCAGAACTATTGCAGAAGGAATGGGGGAAATAAAAGGGGGAATGAGAGGGAAGACTGAAGCAAACACCTGAAGTTCCCAGCGCTGCTGCAGGAGGATCTATCATGTAAGGCTGCAAGAGGGAAGCTTCCTGATTGCAGCAGAGCTGCTGCTGATCCCTTGGAGACAACAATCCTTGAACCTCTCACAGCAACGCTGCGTATTCTCTGCGTTTGCTCTCTGAAGAACAGCTTGTTCTCTCTGAACAATGAAAAGATTCCAGGTCAGGATGGAAAAATTATGATGTGCTACTTCTCAGTGATTAAAAGGAGACTTGGAGATTGAACAGCCTGCTACAGGCAGTCTCCAGGAGCGCAGGGGAAAGTATTCTAGCTGGCAAGGGAGAAATGACACCAAACTCCATCTCCTAGGATGCTTCTGTCTGGGAACCTGGTACTTACTGGAGAGTGTGCAATGCTAAATCTAACCTCAGCCGTAGGGATGAAATTCTCATTCAGCTCCCACTGAGCTTTAATGCACAACTGGCAGTTTTCTGTTTAGAACCCTTTCCTAACACACACACATACTCGCGTACCCACAAAGTGTTTCATTGCCAGGGCTTAAGGACCAGAAAGGGTGGAGAGGATATATGCAGCCATGCCAACCTTTAGAGAACAAACACCTTAACAGACAGATGAAAAAACCCAAGAAAACAGAAAGAAATACTGTGCCATGATAGTCCATATCTAAGCAATGACCTTGTTTACGCAACGTCTGAGATTTGTTATGCTTGTATAGGCAGCTGTAGGCATCGGTATATGAGTATGAAATCTGAAAGTCTGTCCACTGGAAAGCAACAAGAGCATCATCCTATTTCCTGGGTGCAGGCTGAGCCCTCACCAGCTCTCAGCCATCTCCTGGGCTGGGCCACAAGAGCTCTACACCAAGTTTTTGCACGAGTGCTCTCTCGTGTGCTGTGCTCAAAGGTCTCATTTATGGCAGTGCTTTACCACCGCGTCCTGCTCCTGAGGTCTGCATCAGCCTGGCCCATGGGTTTCTTCAAGACCAAACGTTTCTTCTCAAGGGTAATAGCGGATCCTCCGGGGCTGGTGGTTTGAGTTCAGTCTGTCTCTGAAAAAGAACAGAGGGGTCAGAGATGCTGCAAGATGCAGAGGGGCCTGCTGGGTGGGCAGGAAGGGGTGCAAGAGTGCCTCGGGATGAGCAAAACTGGGAGCCTTGATGGAGTCAGCTGTAGGGAAAGGCTAGCCCCATTCAGAGGGGCCAGGAAACCCAAAATCCTCATGGGAGCAGGGCTGGGCTGGGGGTTGCAGCCCGCAGCAGTCTGAAGCCGTGCACCCTTGCTGAGCACCTCCTGCTTCTGTGCCACGGGGGTGGTGGGGACCACCTCGCACTGGGTGGCATAAAGCCATGCTGAGGGGTGCTAGCAGGGGCATCTCTTTTGTGCCGTGGGCACAAAAACTGACCCAAGCCAGTCCCGCTGCAAAGCACATGGGCAACACACATCCAGGCCTCTCAGCTGCAAGAAGGGAAGGGCCCCATTCAAACCCACGCTCCATCCCCTCCAAATGAGACGGGGGAGGGATGTAATGAATTTTAGTTGATTTTTGTCATGGTAATCATTGTTTTTCAAGGCCTGCAGCCATGGCTGAGGTGTGTGGGAAGCTCCAAAGCAAGGCAGCAGGGCTGGAGGAGATCCCAGCTGCCCAGCAGGACAGCAAGGGGCTGCGTGCATGGAGCAGGCAAGAGGCTGCAGAGCCCGCAGCGGGACAGGGCGAGCGCTCAGCCACCCCCATATGGTGGGAACCCTGCCAGGGAGGAAACAGCCCCCAGCTGCAGTCTGCAGAGCCCATGGAGGGCTCGGAATCCACCTCTCCTCACACACACACACACACGCTTTCAGAAGTGAGTCCTGGAGGAGGGGTAGGGCCAGCAGCAGCAAACACCAGCCTCCATCTCCTCTCCTGCCTTGCAGCCTCCATCTCCACCACTGAGCGATGCCCCGCGGCAAACAAGGATGCTCACATCTGGAGAGCTGGCAGCGGGAAAGGGAAGGGAGGAGGCTCTTGCGGCGCAGGCAGGGGTCACGGCTGCTGCCTGAGGCCAAGGGGAGGGTGGCAATGGACACAGCAGCCAGGCCCCTTCCTTCACAAACACCAATCCCGTCCATAAATAAACCCAAGAGCCACCTCCCCCCGGGGCAGGTAGAGACCAGACACTCCTGCTGGTTTGACTTTGGCTTACAATAAAGCAGGACTTGGCTTCTGAGTGGAGCCAGCATCCAGCAGCCAAGGCAGGCAGCAGCACCTCACCGGACCCTCCTCATGCTCCTTCCCTCACCCCCTCTTTCCCAGAGGGAATTCCTCCCTGTTTCCCCAGTTAAACCCGCACAGCAGACACTGAACCCTGCCCTAAAGCCTCAGGTCCCCAACGGAGAACACCCAGCACCCCATCCGCACCCACCCAACCTCTCACCGAGCCGCGCGGCGGGCGGTGGGCCCGGGGCATCGGGGGTCCCGGCGCTGCCTTCGCGCCCGCCCCGCTCCCAGCACTCGCCGCGCTCGGGCCCCTCGGACCCGGCATCACTCGGTGCTTTCCGTCCGCCCTTGCCGGCCGCGGGCTCCTCAGCGCCGGCCGCCCTGCCCTCCTCCTCCGCCTTCACCGCGAACCACAGCCGGAGCTGCTGCGCGCCGAGCTGGGCGCGCTCGGCCAGGCCGGGCACGTCCTCCTCCCGCAGGGCCTTGTGCTGCTCGTAGTACTCCTGCAGCACGTCGCGGGCGGCGGGGCCCAGCTCCGCCATGCCCGGTGGGAACACCCCGCGCCTGTAGTTCTCGTACCACTTGAGCTGCCCGTTCTTGTAGCCGTAGCGGCTGTCCCCGAACCAGCGAATGACCTCCGCGCGCGGCAGGCCCGTCTGCGACACGATGGCGTCGTACTCCTGGTTGGTGGGCCGCTGGGTCTGCACGAACATCTGCTTCAGGAGGTGCCGCTGCTGCGCCGTCTTCTTGAAGTTGAGTTTGGGTTTGGGAGGGCTGGGCGCCCGGCTGCCCCCCACATCCCCCTTCTCGGCGCTGCCGGCCCCCGCGAGCTCGGCTTTGCCGTTGGACTCGGTCACCCGCAGGTTCTTCAGGTTGATCTTGATGGGACTCACTTTCCGCTCCACTGAGTTGCTGCCGGAGGCGTCGACGGAGCCGTTCTCCCCCGCGGCCTGCAGCTCATCCGAGGAGTCCTCCCCTTCCCCGCCACCGTTTTCCGCCTCCTCCTCCTCCTGCTGCGCCGCCTCCTCCACCTTCTTGTTCTCCTCTGCCACCTTCTTCTTCCTCCTCTCCGAGAACCAGCTGTCGATCTCCCTCCGCGTCATCTTTGTTTCCGCCCGGAGCCGGTTCACCTCCTCCTCGGCAGGAACGGGGTTCTGGGCAAAGCTGCTCTCCAGGGCCTTCAGCTGCTCCGGCGCCCGCTCCTTGTACTTGGTGGGTGTGAAGTCGGGTGCCTGGTGCCAGGCCTGCCGCCGCGGCGGGGGCTGAGGGGCGGCCGCAGGGCCCGGCTCGGCTCCCCTGGGCACGTCGCAGGGCG
>JANHGB010049883.1:22390-39939 GCA_026283785.1 Coracopsis vasa
AAGGGCCACAAAAACATCTTAGGCATGAGTAAGTGGCAGTAGCTAATCTGACCTGCCTGGCAGCTCTGACAGAATAACACCAACAGCTCAGCACTTGAGCTCATTAGTTAAAATCTGGCTTGTTAAGGTTGGGCAAACATCATCCTCATTCAACACAGCCAGTGCTGTGGGGAGGCACGAGGCAAAAGAGCCACTGCACCGTGGGCTGAGAATGGGAAGGGAGAGGCAAGCTGAGGGCCGTGCCTGGAATCTCACACACTGCTGCCCTGACAGAGGGAGGATGGGCATGTGGCATTTTCCGCTGGCATGCAAACAGCTGAGTCTATCTGATATCTGGCACACAAGTGTTTGGCCTGCTATTTACCAGCTCGCGAACAGATAAGGATGCAGAGGGGGTTGCTCATAACTCCTCCAAGAGAGGGAAGAGGGATAAAGAGAGACATGGCAAAAAAAGAATAAAACAATCCAAGAAAAGAGAACAGGAGCGTGAGTGAGAGTTGTCAGTGCCCGCAAGCACTAGCTGGAATGATAGCAATAATCACTGTCATCCATAAGAGGCTCTTGCGCCAGGTTCTGCCTCTCCCCCTCCCTCTCTCCCCTCGCCTTGCTGTCTGAGTCACTGGATCTGAGTCACACTCCTGTTCTATTCCTGTACCCTTCCCTTCAGCTGGGGATGTAGATTTGTTTTGGCTGGAACAATCTGGGCACAGGAGGGACCATCTGCTGCTAGTTCTTGCTTGCTTTGCTCTTGTTTCTTTCCCAGAGAAGGGAAGTGAGTGCTGCCATTGCAATAATTCACAGAGAGGATGCTGGGAACATACACCCCTTATAGTACAGACAAGGACTGCCATTTGTCATCTCAAGGCTCATTATCCGTGACTGACCCTGAGCAGTTGTCTCCACATGCTTAAGCAAGCAACTCTTGACAAAATCACTTCCCTGCATATCAACTCTTCCCGAGGAGGGTGTTTTTTCTTTGGTCAAGCCCCAAGCAGTTTTTATAGGCAGCAGCAGTGCAGTGGTGGGATCCATGGTTTCCAGGAGCGACCAGGCCTTTTACAGTCTCTGTGGCTGGGATGTCTTTCTGGAAGGATCTTTGAAGGATGCAGCAGTTAGAGATCTGGTGCTCAGTGCTCCTTAAAGCAGAGGCTGCTCCTGCGAGATCTGTCCAAGCATCTCAGAAATGGAGGCTGCACAATGAAGAGTCGGTTCCTTTGGAAAGCTTAACCCTGAGGCTGTGCAGCTCAATCAAGTATTTACAAAACTTGTTTATGGGACAGACAACAGAAAGATTGAAGGGGTTGCTTCATGCCTGAAAGAGAACATAGCTGTCCATTCAACAAGAAAGCCTGAATCCTGGCTCCTCTGGAAAACCAAACCAACCAAATCAGCTTCATGCTTTTCGTTTACAGTACATGAAGGTTTGTGACTTAACCTAAGATCACGAAGCACTGAAACAATCTGTAGGTGAGTGGTTCTGCAAGCCCTGAAGACACATCCATCTCCAGTGGTATATTTCTGAGTCTTATTCTTCACTGTCCCTCCTAAACAATTTAGACTAGGTTTCCCAGAATCCCAGATGATTTAAGTGGCCCATCCCAGGGTGGAGAGTACTCAAACACCTGCAGATCAGGGAGTTCTCAGCAACAGACTGATTGATGATAGTCACCACTCTAATGACACCCCCCCTGAGGATTAGGGTTTTCAGGCAAATTGATTCTTGAAAGAGTGATCTTAGCTCTAACTTCAGCACAGTGGCAGCTCTTTTTGAGGTAAAGATGCTGCAAAAGCAGCTTGGTAATTGGGATGTTGCTCAGAGGGACTGGATATCAGTGCACGCAAACCCACCACCTCCACCTGTATATGGGTCAAATGGGCATATAAGGCAGTTGTAATATGTATGTCTTTAGTGCAGAGGGAAATCAAATTACTAAAAGTAGCTGACTAAAAAGGTCTGGGACAAATTCTCTGCAGTGGAGAACGGCTGCGTCATTCTTAATGGAGATACAACAATGTGATTTACCCTCCCCACAAGTGATGGCTAGACACTCACATCACACTTCCACCCAAGCTAAGTCTAATTTGCTCTGGGTCTGAGTCATCTGCCCAGCCAGAGACAAGATGCTTCATCTCCGAGTGGCTGAGACGAGCACCCATTTGTTAAGATTTGCCTTGCAGGTGTGCCCCAGCCAGGACCCCTGGCTCTGAAGATTGCCAGCACAAGCAACCAAAGGACGGTCCCTGCCTCAAAAACCTTGCAGTGCATGCAAATGCCACTGCAGGTGCTTCCTGACTTCTCTAGGGGCTGGACAAGTTACAGCAAAGAGGGCTGCAGCCTGGCAGAAGTTTATAGGAGAGACAGGTTAATCACCCAGCCATTTCTGGGGTGCTGATTTATTACTTTCAGTGCTCTTATTCAATCCCAGATTATACAAAACCATCCAGTCTCCAAAGAGGGTCCTCTTCCACTTCACCACTGCCTGCTGCTTCCATCCCTACTTCCAGAACGTCCCAGACCAAGCAGAGAAACCCTGGCGCCACAGGGCCTCTGGGACTGATTGTACCAAGTTGCCCCTCCAGCTCAGCCAGTTTTTTCCAGCTAGGACTTAACCAGATAAATCTTATGTTTTCCACAACCTTTCCTGAGGTAATTCTCTAAAGCAGATGGTGCAGGGCGCAGCTTTTGCCTCCTTGCTTTGACCATGTCTATCTGAGATGACTGGCCATTGCAACTGTGCTCTCTGCAGGAGACATAGAGGGGAAGTTTTGACCTATGCCCATTAAAAAAGCATGTTGATTACTGTTCTGGTTGTGCTCCTCCTCTTTGTGCAGGAGATGTTTCCTGTGTGTTCTCCACTATGCATTACTTAGCAGCAAGGACACCCAATTCATTTCCAAAGATATGAGAGAAACCTAAGACCAGTGTGGGGTCCTTGGTGACAGTGCTTTCCCCGTAAGTGCTCCTTTTTTAATTTCTTGCATCCTCTTTCTTCTGTCCACCAGATTTTACCCTTTCCACACCTCCAAAACATGGGGCTGATTACAATCAGTCCAAGGCAAAGCTTGAGCAGACACAGCTGATTTTTGCCAGTCTGCATTTCTGATCCCGAGCACTCTAAGGATGACATCCTCCACATTTTTCCTTTTACCAGGCATGCTTCAGGACACCCTGGAATTGCGTACCGCCAGTCACTGAGATTTACAGCTCAACAAGTTTAACCTTAGATTCTTTGAATAATGTGCACACGTCTTGCTAAAACCGGTGCATTCAGTGAAGGCTTGACATGCTATCTATGCAGCTGCATTAAAAAACTCATGCCACTTCAACCATAATAACCCAGGCATACATTTTAACTCTAACCACATCTTAAGCACAGTGCTGTCCCTTAACTGTAAACCCTCCCATCTGCAAATCTGTTGCATCTTCAGAGTTTGGTTTGTTTCTGATTAAGATTGCTCAAACAGCAAATGTAAGATAGGAGGCTAATGCATGGATTGCATTCCCAGAGAGGTGCAGGCACTAGCAACAGCCAGCTCGCCATGTGTTTGCTTCAGAATTTGCCAGAAAAGACACATGTATTGACTAGGAAATGATTATTGTTACTGCTGGCCCTAGCTGATCAAGTGTAAAACACATAGTCTGCTTTCCCTTTCGCTGAGCTCTGAAAGCCCCACTGGACAGTGTCTATCCTGCATTGCACTGCTCTTTTACCTTCCTATAGACAGTCCCAACGTTTTTGTCCCCTAACTCATGGGAGCAAGGGAATCCTATGAGAAAATGTCACATTCACTGCTGCTGTAGCCTCCAAAACCCAGCCCTGCCTCAGCAATGTTGGACTCACCAGAGAGCCCAGAGTCACGAGACCTTTGCAAAATGCATGTATGTGAATTATCCAGTTTGTACAAGCATTTGTCACATCGAGAGTGATAACATGCAGGATCAGCCCAATCCCTAAGAGCAAACATGGAGATCTGTGCCCCACACAAAATTTTTACAGCCAGGGCTAAGGTTTTCCCCCAAAAATGGCACATCATACTGCTCCTGGACACATGCATGCATGTATCCTGTGAACCTTGACAAAACCTGGTGAGCAAAATGAGCTGGAGACTCTGTGAAGCCCACAGAGAGAGACTCAGGGTTAGGGACATGGGAAGCAGCCCAAAGGCAGCCCTGGCTTCTGCCTTGCCCAAACTCCTGATCCAAAACAATGAAGCATTTATCTCGATGCTTTTCTATCTGATGGACATTAAAAGGAGAAGTTTGACAGCAGTGTTCTGCTGGACTTGCACAGGACCCTCAGGATTCCATGTTGCAGCACTTGTAATTTCATCCATCAAAGCCCAGAAAGTGACTGGAATTTATGAAAACAAGATTAAACAGTAATAAGAAGTTTTTAGAACAGTCTGGATGAAAATGAGCACACTTGGAAATGTTGGACAGCGTGAGTTGTACGCGTACTCCTGAAACTGCAGGAATCGGGAGGAACTCCTCAGTGAGACACAGTGATAACAACCTGATGCAATTCACCTCTAAGGCAAGACCAATGCCTGGGGATCGGTGAAATCAGACCCTTTGTTTCTGAGCAATGACAGCTCCAAAGTTATAATGTTTGTAGAGAGATGTTTTCACCAAATATGATACACAGTGATTAAAATAATGAGCTGGAACAAGATGAAGTTATAATTGCTCCTTTTCCTCCTCTCCCCTGAGTTGGTCTGAGCGCTTCGTTAACTACCTTGATGAACCAATCAAGAGTTGGCTAAATCATAGAAGGAGCAAACAAACCCTGGGAGACATTCCTACAAGAAAAAGCATAATCTGGACACTGAGCTTTGAAGACAAGCTGTATAATGAGAGCTGACTATATCTCAAAATCCATGTTAGCTTGAATGAACTTATGTAATAAACATTTATCACAGAACATATGTCACTGAGCACCTGCCAGACTTCAGGAGCAGAGCCAACGCAGCTTGAATCGTATATGTATTAAAAAAAAGAAAAAGGAACTTGGCTACAGGAGGCTGGCAGACGCTTTTACTAGAAAAATCAGAAGTGATTTTGAGAGGAGCAGAAATTTCCTGAAACCTCTCTCACTCCGTGTGGGAATATCACACTTGGAAAAAGCAAGAGGCTGATTAGCTTGCGTGGGGTGGAGGGAACGGGATGAGCTCCCCTGCTCAGCCCCTCTGGAGTGTATCCCCCCTTCCCCACCATTCCTGGGCTCTCTACACTTTCTGCTGCCCATGGTTGGGATGAGCTATGGGGAACCGTACTGGGTGGAACATGGTTTAGGGTTTTTACCTGGCTCTGTCCAGGAGAAGAGGCAGCACTGGACAGTGCACGTAGACGGAAAAATAGAGAGAATATGGCTGAGCAGGGCTGGAAAGTGAATCTGTGGTTGTGCAGTTGCACCAGCAGGAGTAAAGCTATAGAAATGATGGGGGATGTTAGCACCAAAATCAAGAAGAACGAGGTGGTCAAGGGACAAACAGAGGCTGTGAGTGGGAAGGATTTCTAAATTCAGCAGAAATCACAGCAACAAAACCACAGGGCTGGGTAGTGCATGGACTTGGGCAAGGCAGCACAGACCTGGCCTGGGACTTTCTTCTTGGGCTAGTGGCTGCCAGGGAAGTGGAGGGAAAAGCAGCAAGGGGCCTGGGACAGGAGGTATTCCTATCTGATACAGTAATGAGGTCTGGGGCAATCAGGGAAAGGCTGTATCAGGCATGAATCACTAAACTTCGGACATAGGCTGGACATGAAAAGCTAGAGCAAGCTGTGAAACAAAGGTGACAGAGGCAGGTGAGAGGGGAAGAAGGGAATTGCTTTGTTTTGCCACCAATGGGCATGTCTGCACCACACTGTTCAGAGCTACCCTGTGCACACTGTCTCAGGTACCTGCAGTGGAGCATCTGTGACAGCACAATCCTTGCTAGGGGACAGACCTTGTTTCCTCACAGCACTATTAACTCAGGCCATGCAGGAGATGAGTGAGGCTGTCCTGCTCCCAGGCTGTGTGTCAGCAGTGCTGAAGCAAGCTTAGGTATCTTTGAAGGGCAGTGCCTGTGCACTGAAGCCAGACCCTGAATTTCCTGTCTGTTTTATCACACTTGCAAACTGACAGCCAAACCCAGCCCTGGGGAGCGGGCTCTCCGGGAAACAGAGCAAGATTTGCCTTTGCAGCAGATATTGTCATCTTCTTTTTTTAAAAACCCTCTTATGGGCTCTTCCTGGCATATGGCTTCAAGCCTGATGAACTCTGCAGAGCTAGCACAGGCTGAGTAAGGGAATAGGGGTGATTAGCACATGGATAGTAAGGGAGAAGGCTGTCCCAGGAGGCCGTGAGAAAAGTGGTCCCCAGAAAGCTTGATACTCTGATACTCTTTTTAAAGCTAATAGTCTTTTTAAAGAAGGTAAGAGATTTGCTTGTCAGACAGTCCAAACTACTGCTGAGTAAACCCAAACCTCCCTTACCTACTGCTATCTAGCATCAGAATTCAAAAGACTACCACTATCATTGTGTCTGAGCACCATGGGATGCTTCCGTGCTTTTATCATTGCTTTTCCTTGCTGCAGGTGTCCTTGGTTTTCCATGCATCTATAAATGAGAAACTGAGCCTTGGAAAGGATAAACAGCTGATGCCCAAGTGACCCTTTAGACTACTGGCCCTAACTGAAGTGACTGGGGACTTACCACCTGACTACTCACTGACCAGCTGCCCTGTGTTTGGGCTAGATCCAAAGGCTAGTGGCCAGGCCAGCATATGCCCAGGGGGATTTTGCTGATCATACACTGACTTAGATCAGCTGGGGATCAAGCCCACTAAGTGCACACAGGACAGGAGAAAGGGAGGGAGGAAGGAAGGATGGAAAAGCAGAGAAGAAAGATGGAGCATTAAGCTAGCAAGAGTGCAAGGAAGAACACGCAAGGGTGGTGTTAATGCTGTCCTTCTGTGGGGAGCTGCTGGCTATTCAGAGGAGCCCAAGGCTGGACAGGCTGACTCAGATACTCAAGGCACGCATGCCACTTGTTCATCTCCCCAGATGGCTGATCCCAGCTGCTCTATGGGAAGGCAAGAGCCTATCTGGAGAGAAAACCCTCACCAACCACCTGATAGTACAATATTAATGATAAATGAATCATTGTTACTGCACTCTCTCTGCTGCACTGAATCCAAGGGCTTTCTTTATCATGCATCCAAGCTGTCTCTGCCAGAGGTGTGCAGCATTCACCTGGGTCACAGTTTGCTTGCTGAACTTCAGCTGGCTGAGGCTTTTTGCCCTGGAATCTTGCCACTTGGGTTTTTTCACTTGTTTTTTTACCCCATCTCTGTAGAAATACAAATGCTGATCCTGTCTATGTGTCAGATTCTCTCCTATATCTCACCACAGGAATTGCTTCAATAAAACCCTGCTAAAGCAGAGCTCCACTCACTGTGATGGTTTACAGCTGTCTATTTCTTCTACAAATGTTGAACAGAGACTCAGACTACAACAGATCTGGCATCAGTACCTGTTTAGATTCAGGGTCTTTTGTATTTAAAAATCAGGTTTAAAAAAAAAAAAGTCTTGTTGAAGGCAAGCTGCAAGAAAAGATCAGGTTTGAGAACATCTAAGGAACCTGAAGGTGCACAAGCCTTTGGGACCTGATAAAATGCATCTGCAGGTCCCAAGGGAACTGGCGAATGAAGTGGCTAAGCCACTATCCGTCAGATTTAAAAAGTCATGGAAGGCCAGTGAAGTTTCCAGTGACTGGAAAAGGGGAAACATAACCCTCTTTTTGATAAGGGGAAAAAGGAAGACCTGGGAAAATCAGGCAGGTCAGTCTCACCTTGGTGCCCAAAAAGATTATGGAGCAGATCCTCCTGGAAACTATGCTAAAGCACATGGAAAATAGGGAAGTCATTGGTGACAGCCAGCATGGCTTCACTAAGGGCAAAACGTGCCTGACAAAGTTGGTGGGCTTCTATGGCAGAGCCTCAACATTGGTAGAAAGGTGAAAAGTGACTGACATCATCTACAGGGACTTGTGCAAAGTATTTGACGCCGCCCTACATGATATCCTTGTCTCTAAACTGGAGAGGCATGGATATGACGGATGGACCACTCAGTGGATAAAGAATTGGCTGGATGGCTGCATGCAAAGAGTTGGAGTCAACAGCTCAATGTCCAAATGGAGGAGTGGTTTCCTTCCTTATTGGGGCCGGCACTGTTTAGTGTATTTGTCAGTGACATGGATAGTGGGATTGAGTGCGCCTTCAGCAAGTTTGGTGACAACACCAAGGTGTGTGGTGCAGTTGACACGTTGGAGGGAAGAGATGGGATCCAGAGGGACCTAGACAGGCTCAAAATGACCTGGCAGTGTGTACTTACAGCCCAGAAAGACACTGGAACAGGTTGCCCAGAGAAGCTGTAGGTGCCCCATCCCTGCAAATGTTCAAGGCCAGGTTGGACAGGGCTTTGAGCAACCTGATCTAGTGGAAGGTGTCGCTGCCTGTGGCAGGGGGGTTGGAACTGGATGAGCTTTAAGGTCCCTTCCAAACCAAACCATTCTGTGATTCTATGATTTGTGGAGGGAAACGATACTTCGAATAAAACAAAAATGATGCTGCAGAGTGAAGGGTTTTCTGAAAAAAGTTCAAGAGACATCCTTCAGTTTCTCTCCTCTCAGCTGCCAAATACTGTTGTTTCCCCCAGATCCCACCCATTTTTGGATGAAGAATGTCTGTTTTGAGTAGCCAAAACTAAACAGAATTAAGCTTCCCAGGTGTGAGCTAAGTTTCCTCAGCAGGGAGCTAACATTGTTACCCAAAGGCCTCTTCCAGCAGTGCCCAGATTGTTTTACCTTTTCTGGAACTGGGTGATTAAAGGGCAAACCCTTTGTTTCCATGGTGTCACACCATTTGGAAGATGTTTTACTCATCTGCCTAACCATAACCTACATCGTGATAATTAATGAGTCAACACTTCTTTCTCCATGTGACAGCCACTGGCTGGCTGTGGTTGGAAACAGGTAAGGCGTCCAGCTAGGGAGGAGGGCACCCACACAGACACCTCCAGTTCCATGGGCTGACTCTGCATTCCCATTGCCCTGAGGAGTATCAGCTGGGGGTAGCCAGATCCTGCAACGTGGTGGGATGCAGCCCATTCACCAGCTATGACAAAAGCAACCAACCCATCAGCCCTTTCGGGAAAGAAAGAGGCATGAAAATGAGAGGAAGTGGAAAAGATCAAGGCGAGAGTACAAGGCGACAAGCTCACCACCGGAAAACAATAAAAATAAATACGCTCAGAAATAGCATAACTGACATGCAAAGGAGATCAAAACAGGCTCTCAAAATATCTCTTGGGGGCAGGGAGGGAGGAGGACAGGGTGTCTGAGGTGGACACCATGATGCAGCCAAGGGACACACTGCGGGTGGCGGTGGCGGGCAAGTGTTGGCCATCCCCTGGTTGCCTCTGCATGCTGCCTGACTCCCCAGCTTCTGACCTACAGGTCTCTAGGGGCTGTGGTCTCTTGGGAGATGAGAATTGTTTCGTGCCTTCTCTGCAGCATCAGAGCGCATAAGATGCTGTCAGCATCTCTTGGTCAAGGATCTATAGCGACCTTGCTGGGGGTGCAGACAGTATTCCAGTTGAGCCCAGCCCCGTTTGCCCAACTATTCCTCTGGTGTGAAGAAAAGCATTTGCGTCCTGTTCCACTTGCCCCAGCATAAATTCAGAGCACATCCAGTTTCAATCAGCAAAGGGACTGGCCAGAACTGAAAGGAGAATCCAGTTCTCCAGGGTTTGCTTAGCTAAAAAGGACAACTGCTCTAAATTTGCCTCCGTGAGCATGCTAAGGTCTTGAGCTACCGAGGCATTTAAGCATGTTCTGACCTTTAAGCAAAGATAAGAGTCCTGAAGTCACCATTGTTTTGCAGTAAGTTGCTCCTGTGCTTAGAGCTGAGCACATACTTAAAGACCTACTTGTGCTGTTTTAGGCATGTATTTCAGACTGTTGTGAACACAGCACCAGGGTGCAGGACTAGGTCCTGCGGGTCTATCCCAGCTCTGTTTCCGCCAAGCAGTGTGACTGATAGCATTGCAACCAGCTCTGCTGCCTGCCTCTGAAGAGGTTTGGTCTCTCCTGAAGCACCAAGCACAGTCTAGACATCACAGTTTGGGCACTGTCCTACCACAGGTCCAGAATCCTCCAGTCTTCCACTCCTAGTACAATAAACACCAAAAATAAACAGAGAAATCACACCAAGCGTGGTTAGATCTCCAGAGGAGTCCTTTGGGCTGATCTGCCCAAACTTGCAAGACCTGGTTGCAGTCTTGCTGCTGTTCTGGCGGCTTTCCAGAGCCCTGTGAAACAGGGAGCATTGCGACTGCCACTCAAGGACAGCAAACCGTTTAAACCATAATACCATATTCCCATCTGGTGCACTGAAATGCACGGATGCCCATGGACGTGTTATCCTTCATTCCCTCTATAACAGAACATATGATGTACGGTTTTCTCCAAGGAGAAGCAGGGTGAGTGAACGCAGTCAGGGAATATCATCTTGTAACTTGGAAGTGTAAAAGGCAGGGCTAAGTACTGAGGATTAATTATTATAGCTGCTTAATGATGCTAGGGATTTTTAACATTGTTATTTCTGTGAGTTATCTGCAGCAGGGCCACAGCAACAGGAAGACAAGAGGACCAGCTGCTGGGACATGCCAAATGAAGGTTTATATATCTATTACAAAAGTAACAGGGACAAAATGATGGGGAACATTTTGAACAGCTGGCTGGACTGGGTTCAACCTTGGCTGGCAGCAAGGTCCAGCCATTCTTGATCAGAGGTGGAAGGAGTTCTGATACTAATGCAAAGCAAACTGATCTCCTTAAAACAATTAGCCAAAAATGGCCAGTCTACACTAGTCCTGCAAAGACACTGATTGTATCAGAACTTTCATACATCAAAACACCACTGTTCATGTGCTTAAAGTTTGCTGCCCTGAGCAATGAAATGGGGCCAGAGGGAGCTGGACACTGCCTACTCTTGCTCCTTTAATACTAACTCATGCCGAAGTAAAGTGGAAATAATATGCTCCTAAGTGTGAAAGAGCAACACTTTTTTTTTTCTTTTGTATTCCTGGCTTCACAAAGCAAGGGAGAATTTTGTCCATGTGTTGAAGGAAGTTTAACAAAGGTTTAATTAAGTGCCCCAATCTAGATTTAGATGTTCTCACTTCTGGTGTTGGAGCTTGAAGCTGTTAGTCATTAATACTCATCTCAGGTAACCTCCATCACCCTCAGCCCCTCACATGACGCATGCACACACTTGAGAAAGATTGCTGATATCCTCTCTGAAAACTAATGAAATCACTGTGTGATATTTTGATTTCAAGGGCATCAAAGTAATGCAAAATAATGATGGGACTGGGAGGCTCTGATACCATGGCCACAACGCAGCTTTTCTTGTCTCTAGATCTGAAAGCACCTTGTGAAGAAGATCCACATCACTCCTTCTCAGTTCAAATCAGAGAAACTGAGGCACAGAGCATTGAAGAGATGCAATCCACAGTTCTGGGGCAGAGTCCAAGCTCGAAGCCGGCTGCTCCATCCGCAGGCTAACATAACAGTCACTCACCACGCTTCCCCTAGAAGAGAAAGAAGGGATCTGCCGCGGACAGATCTCTATGCATGGGTGTGTGTTTGTGCATTTGTCTGTGGTTACACAGGTTTTACAGACAGAGAGATACCAGACACAATAACAAACAAAGAAGAAATCAATTGTATGGTCAGCTAGGAAAGCAAGTCCTGCTTTAGCTGGTTGGAGTTTAAAGGGCAGCAGTGGACACAGGAAAATGCTTTGTAAGGGCTGGAACAGTGACCAGATTTTTTCCTGAGATTGTTTCACAATATTTGTAGGTTTTGTTTGCTGTGCAGGAGATCAGTCAGAAAGGCCTGATCCCCTCTTCATCTTTTTCAGCAGAGGACAGTGCTCCAGACCTGCAGACGGGAAGAGCCCATGGCTGGATTGCTGCAGTAATCCACCAATCACTGATCTTAAGCAGAATAGAAAAGGGAATACAAATGATTCTGTGTATTTTAAACGTGCTTTGTGGAAAGTGGAGGGATCGTTAGCAAATCTTCTCCATGTGGCGTTGACAGTTTACTGCTAAAGAACAGAAGGCACAGATCTCTTAAGATATTAATAAAAGCATCAAATGTTTCTTCTGCTTACTGACCTGAGTATGTCCAGTTTTTGATATCGGAAGACTGCCGTGCCCTGAAGAGGGTTATTACAGGGATCACCTATACATGCAGAGATCCTGCTGCATCTGGAGAGGTTTGCCTGCTTCCCAGAGATGATCTGGGATGCCAGAAACTTGAAGGTCAGCTCTTTTTCCCTTCTTCCCGTTTCCCTTCAAGCATGGATATGCAGAGCTGCTGAAGTATGCTCAGCACTCCTGGGACTCTGCCCCAAAGGCGATTGCTCCAGCGAGCACTGGGGATCGGATGCACGGAGCACCCTGGGAAGAAGCGGAGCCTGAGGTAGATGCACAGCGCGAAGTAACATGCTGTGGTCACAGTTGCTGGGTGTCCATGGGCTAGAAGCCTCTCTGGGTATCACAGCAACTCTCTCAAGATGACTGTGCTGGTAGTAAGTGTGGTATCAAGAGATGTGAGGCTTCGACGCTCGGAAGTTGTGGGCATTAGAGCTCTGAGTTTGCTTCTGAGAGCTCCTCTCCTCCTCCTTCAGGGGCCCTATGACTGAATGAATGTGAACAGACTCAGCCTATCAGCTAGTTTGCAGTCAGGGAAACTGAGGCATGAAGAAAATTGGCTCATTCCATAGCTCTCTACTAGTCAGAAACGTGTCTGAGGACAGAAGCCAGGAAAAAAAGTCCTTGAAATAAAAGAGTTTTCCCTAAGCAAGGTAACCAGTTTTCTTCAGGCACTCAAGCCAGGGGCAACCCCAGGAGTTTGCTCAGTCCTCCTGAGCCCACATCCACCCCAAGCCTCTCCCAGAGGGCACGGCTGTGCAATCTTCCTGCAAAAGGGAAGAGGTGGATGGGATGGTCTGGAGACTGCTTGCAGCTCTCGAGCAGGGGAAGCCATGCTTGCGTCTGGCCTTGGGCACCCAAGACATCCCTAGCTGTCCACAGGGCCACCATGAGCAAATGAGCAGAGACTTCACAGGAACAGCCCTGCAGCAGAGCAAGTACCTGTCTTCATCATGTCCCCATGGGTCTTGCACCTCAGCACAACTTTCACTTGACGTCCACCACAGAGGCCAGAGGTGTTTTGGTATCCTGGGTCTTATCTGCAAGGCTTTGTCTCTTCTTGGTTTTGGTCCCAGCCCAAATCTTTACCAATGCCAAAACCGAGACCGGTTTTGGTGAATGCTTCACTGCTGGTGATTTCCTGGGGAGCCTGGGCCTCGGGCCCTTCCCCTATCAGTTCTGCCACTAGATCGATATCTGCACTTGAGCAAGAACAGTGTGCTTAGAGAGACATCCAAATGCAAACAGGACCCTTGCCAGTAACAGAGAATCCACCACAGCCCTCCAAGGCTGTGCCAGTGGTTAATTAAGCCTCCCGATAGAAACACACCTACTGCCTAATCTGCACTTGTCTGGCTTCAGACTGTGGCCACTGGATCTTGTTTTACCTCCCATAGCTTGGCAGGACTGGTGTTAATTCAACTGCCGTACCACATCACCTCCCAGCAGGACTTCCCCGGGCCTGGGTTACCCTGGGCATCTCTTTTCTCTACCCAGAAACGTTGCCTGAGTGGAAGGTGAGGGCTTCAAACTTCTGTTTGACATTTTGGATGCCAGGCAGTGAGGGTGAGCTCCTGCTGTCCTGCATCGCCATCTTAACACCCTGCTCCTCCTGCGGACAGGCCCTGCCTCCTGGTCTCCCTGCCTCTGCCTGGCTTCTCCCCTGGAAACACAGCCCTTCGCCTTGCTGTCCTCAGGGGACGCAGGCTGCTCAGCAGCCCATGTGCCCTGATGGATTGGTTCAGTTTGACTTCTTCCTGCCTATTTATTCGAGTTTCCTAGAAAGCTTTTTTCACTGGAGGCTTGCTGAAAAAAGCAGGTGGCCTGTACATGCACGTCTACATGTGGGTCTGCAGGACGGGCAGGAGCTGCACCGCCAGCCCCTGCTATTACCCCCAGCAGTACAATGTGTTGTGCCAACTCTGCGCATCCATGCAGCCAGGGCTGGAGGGATCTCGGCATTTGTGGAATGAGCATCTGGGAATGTGCATCTGATCCTAAGACCATGTGAACAGGGGGCTAAAAATAATAACCAACTGCTTCTCCATTCCTCGGCAGCATCTTGGGGAGTTTGCGTAGGGAGGAGCAGCCATCAACCTCAAACACCACCCAGCAGCATCCCTCTCATTCGCAGCCTGGGTTTCTGCATGTAAAAGGGGTCAAAGGCTGCTAGCTAATATTTTAAAAAGGTTTCTCTCAGGGAGGGCTGTGCTGTGAATTTTCTCCTACCTTACCCATCTGCTGCTGATCTGGCCTATTAAATGATGCCCTGGTTTTGCACTTGAAACCTCATTTGCCCTTTGTAGAGGAGCAGACACAAGTGCCCACTGTTTCAGTGGAAAGGTGACAGCATTACAAAAGGAAGCCTGGGAAGACTGGCCCTGTGAGTACAAGTGAAGACCACATTTTGAGACCAATCAATACCTTCCCCTGCTGCAGAGTCAGGCAGGGTCCAGCTGTAGCAGATCAGCAAGACTGCTGGTGGTAATGATCACTGCCTTTCCAATGCATTTTTGCACTTCTTTCAATCATTGGCTTCAGCTGTGCCACTCTCTCTACAGTGGCACTGACCAACTGTGGCTGACAGAGTCAAAGAAGAGTCACCTTTGGTGACAGCTTTGTTTAAACTTGCTTATTCTGTAGGATTTCTTTTCCTGCTTCATAATCCAAAAGTAGCTTTATCCAGAGATTTCTTTCAGGGAGCAAAAAGCATTTCCAATCAAGGAACAGCAGCAGCATATGGATCAGGTACTGTGCATCTAGGAGAGAAAAGCTCAACAGAGGCCAAAGCTGCTCACACCTGGATTCACTTTGGTTGTCTGCAGGGGCTGGGCAGCTCTACAAAAGCAGAATATGGTTAAATCCCCCATCTCTGTTTCTTACTCTGCAAAATCAAGTTTGTGCTATACCTGCTATACCTGTACTTCCTGGCTCAAGGCTGGGGAATACTACCACAGGGTTGCAGACAACATTGCAGCCTGGCTGTGGTCATTGGCTTGGTCCTTGGTCCTGGCTGTCTCAGCCCCACACAGGAGTTTCATTGTCCCTTTTTTCATCCAACAACTGGCTCTGCTATCCCTGCGGACACCAGGATGACCAAGGACTGAATAGTGAGCAGTTTCCCTCATGACCTATGGGTCAGAGAAATAGGCAAGTCATAGGAGCTGCTGAACAAGGGGAGACAGGATCCTGGCAGCAGCAGTTGGAATGGGGAAGATGTCAGGGAGCACAGCATTCCCTCAAGAGCTTTCTTGCAGGTTACCTGGCTCCCCAAAATCTAGTGCTGTAGCATTTCAGGCTTACAGATGGAATAACACCTCCAGGGCTGGGCAATTTGTGGCTTGTGAGCTGCCTGTGGTTCACAGGCTGTTTAAAGATGGGTTTTGTGCCAGGTGAGCAGCAGTGGCTGACAGGTGGGCTGCTGCATAACCCACATCCCTGGATGGGAGGCAAAAGGGGTGAACCCATCAAAACCAGTTTTGCTGGGTCACACAGCCGCTGAAAGCCTGCCTCTCCTGCTCCACTGGAGATCCATCTTCTAGCACCATCGACATGGTTTGACATCTTTGGGATGACACCATTGCGATACAAGTGAGCACGAAGGTGCCTTCAGCTGTGGCCTGCTTTCTACCAAAAGCAAGATCAAAAGAAGACTTGCTGTGTAGGGCAGCGGTGTACGTGGTGGTGAGAGGAAAGCGGTGCATTGCAAAAGGGAGATGGGAACACCAGGCTGCTATGTTTGGCTTTCCCAGTGGGTAGGGAAAGGCCTGGCTGGATTGAAGCTGTAACCATCACCAGGATGTGCCAAGACCGTCCCCAAAATCCTTGTGTGAAATTGGGTCTCCTGGGAAGCCAGCCCAGAACGCAAGGTATATAATGCCATTCCTGCCTGGCAGCCCTGGCAGGTAAGGAACAGCTTGAGTCATACCTGGGCAAGGTGTCCCCAGGCTGCAATAGACTCCCATCTTGGGTGGGTCAAGGTGCAATTGCCAGGTTCTGTGCCCCAAATTTTGAGGCAGGCAGGCCTGGATGCATCACTGGCAGGAGGCTGTGTTGGGTAGAAGATGACAACTAGAAGCCTGCTGGAGGAGACCTGGTTTGGCAGGGAGATCAAGGCCCTGGGAGTGGGAAGGAAAAGGAGAAGAAGCAGGAATGAGAATTGGGCTGGGGTGGGGTGTGGGAAGCAGAGCCGAAACGAAATGTCTGAGAGTCTTTCTGTGGGAGGATGAGAATTGGATTCTTCTGGAGCTGACAGACCCATTGAACCCTGATCCAGATGCATCCCGGCAGGCCATGGAGGCTTCTGCAGCATCCCCCACCCTGAGCCTTGCTCTCAGCAGTACCCAGAGGAGCTGAGGAACCACAGCAATAGCTCTGCAAGCTTCGACACCTCCTGGCTGCTATGAAACCCTGTGGAGGTGAAGCCCCACCTCTATTGCCATTCACCATGTACAACCCCAAATCCAGTTCCTGTATGGTGGCCCCTTCCATTGCATGGGGCACTAGGGGAGGGAACAGCCTAGACAAGCACATGGAGTACCCAGGGCAGTGTGGGTGCACCAGGGATTGGAGTGGAAGGGGTGCATAGCTCTGAGAAGTGTGGTAGATCCTGACATGCTTAATTGCCTTACCTGGCTGGAGCTAAGAGAGGTGAGCTCAGGATGTGCAGATGACGCTTGTATTTTTGCTGCATGTGGCCAAAAGAATGGTGCATTCCTTGTTTCTCCATCACTTTCCTTCTTGTCCTTCCAGCCACTGAAAATGCTCACTTTTTATTTATAATTGTAAATCTCTCTGAGTTGGGAAATCTGCTGCCAGCTCTTTTTTTGTATAGGTTGAAAGCCCTACACCCTTTCATGCTTCCCGGGAGTGGGGCTCCAGGTACGTGCTATCTCCTCTCCAATCAGCTGCGAATCATGGACATCTACATGATGCATAAGCAGAGGGAGTGAGATGTAATTACAGTCCCCAGGGAGCACTGTATTCACGTCTCTGTGCTCAGCCTTTTGAGGTTTTCAGTTTTTCATTTAAAAAAATCCCTAATTTCCTACTGAAGAAACGGGAGGAAAATTTCCCAACACACAGTTCCCAGTCCATGGCCAAGCCACAGAAGATTTGCTGTTGCCTCCTGGCACAAGACTCAAGAACCTGTCTAGCCAGGGACTGGTCCTCACAGCTGAGCTTCTGGAGGTGTTTCATGAGGCTACTCATCTTTTATCTCTTCTTACTCCTATGAGCTATCACAGTTTTAATCAACTTTCAAATGAAGATTGTTTCGTAAGTT
>JANHGB010049884.1:0-21081 GCA_026283785.1 Coracopsis vasa
CCGATCTCGTCAGTGTAACATTGAGCAGAGCCACTTCTTAGTGTGAAGAGAAGCAGTCAAAGTTTGAAAGAATGTATACTGCTCCTTGCAGTGTATATATACATTATGTGTTGTTTCACTGGCTGTTTTCTTCAGGTACTTACCCACTTCTAACTAATCTGTATAAAAAGGGATTGAAACTGCGAATAATTCTAGGTATCTCAGGCTGAAAGAGTAGAACCATTAATACTTTTCTTGATAGAGGCTTATTATACCCTGGGTTAATAATGCGCATCATACCACTTTGATGGGTTTGTGGTTCGTTTGGCTTGTGATAGCAACATGGTTGGGCTCCTACATCACTTTTGCCTTGTTTAAAAAAGAAAGAAAAAGAAAATTGGTCATTAAACTCTGTTAGCATCTGAAATGAGCCCTGGCATCCCTCTCTGCTCTTTGCTTGCTGTGTTCGCCCACCCTCTGTAGGCCTGTCTGTGAGCAGTAATGACACAGCAATGTAGGTGAACACAAAATTTTGTTCTAAGAAACAGTCTGATAAAATTTTAATTAATCTTGTAATTATTCTGCTCCCTCAACAGAAAAGGAATCCTTTGTCAAGAATATTTACCAGTGTCTGGATTTACTCCAAGTCCCAGTACTTCCATGTTAAAATAAATATTGTTTTACTTATGAAAGTAAAATCCATAGGTATGATAAAGGCAGCACCATCTCAGGCCTCATGTTTAGAATCTCTCCACGACTTGAATGGTGGACTTTTTTAACTTATTTTAATATATCTTAATTTTTCTTTCCTGTCATTACCTGATTTCATGTGAAAATTTCTTCATGTGCAAATTTCTTCATGTGGTTCTCTTTTTCTTAGTTCATTAGATTTGCCATGGCTGTTTAATGTAGCAGCTTGGCATCTGGCTAATGGAGCTCATTGGAAAAAAACAATATGCTTGAACAAACCCTTATAAAATTAACCCTCATGGTCTAAGCAGACTGGTACGTACGCAGTATGTCTGCAGCCCTCATTTTGTAAAAGTGATGTATCCAAATGAAAACATTTCTGTGTTCTCTTTTTAACTTGTTTAACAGCAGAACATTTTTAAATTCAGTACTTCTGCATCTTCCAGTATATTCTACCATCAAAAGAGGTTTCTCTCTCTCAAAAAAAAAAAAAAACAACACCAAAAACCCCCACAAAACTGCAATATAAATAAACCAGTGTCAGTCTTGTTCGGAAAAGTTATAAATTCCTGTGCTATAACTTACATTCTAGGGCAAGTTATAAATCCTTATGCAACTGCTAATATTCTAAGTACCACCCAAACCAGTCAGACTTCTGAATGTAGAACAATCTAGTATGTTCATGCAGAAGTGACTAATGTAATACAAAATGAAGTGTTTATATATCCAAAGGCTGAGTAGCACAGGATATCCCATCTTCAGTTGCTCTTGAGTTGGCTGTGTGTTGTAACAGCCTCATATGCTCCATCAGAGGGTCCATTATCTGGTGCTTTCCTACCGTTCTACTTCCCTTCTTCAGAGTTTAAAACCAACTTGTCATTAAAAGGCCCTTCCTTTTCAACAGACGATCTGATAGCTGCTAAATATCACTTTCTTTTTGGTACAAAAACTTCTCTTCATTTTATTTATTTTCAGTGAAGTGGAGAAAACCAACATGTAGTTCTGTCCTGGCAAACTATAACTTTGTTCAGCTCTTCCTTCTTCTCCTTCTTCCAGAAAATCAGCTTCTCTGTATGATAACAAAAAGTGATGAAATATTTGAGACAGTAGTTTGAATGTCGTCAAAATCAGTGCTTGCTGGGACCCTGGGATGAGCTTCCATGTTTAGCACAGGGGACACATCACTGTATCACTGCTGATGCTCCAAGCCTGTCCAGTGCTGCAGCTTCTGAGCAGAAGTGGGAGGGATGAATCTTTTTATTTGCTTTGGGGTGTTTTTTATTGGTTGGGGTTTTGGTTTTGTTGTTTTATTATTTTTTTTTTTACTTTTTCTGTCAGATTGTTGTATTTTTCCTTCTCTATCTGTGAATTCAAACATGTCATTCATCCTGCCCAGTGAGGAGTTTGGGTTATTCTTAATGCCATCCAGCTGTTCTGTGTGAGAAGGGAGAGACATGCAAACTAAACATCCAAAAGAGAGATTTTTTAATAACAGCATGCCAGAGTGTTGCAGCACTGTTATAATACCAGTACTCCCACCAGAGGCTTCATGCATATGCATGATAGGAGACCTCTATGTGGGAGAATACTCTGAACATGGGGGAGCAAAAATGAATGTTGATAAAACATGTCACAAACTGTGAGTAGCCCACAGGAAATATATAATCTCCATGGGTACACTTAATTGAAACAGATTAAAATCTAAATCCATGCAGCTGGTAATGTTTTCTATCTTGAAAGGTCAACTGGGTTTTTGACACTCCAAGTCTCACCAGAAACCTATGTAAAAGACATTGGGCAGAGTGTCTTCAATACATTTTATTTAGAATGGACATTTATGACTGGTTGTTGACCTTGAGATTCCATTAGCAGTAATGAAGGGCAGTCAGTAATGCTTTGTGCAAAGTACAGTAAATGATGCATATACACAGATGAGAACTTGTCCACTGCTCCGTGCTGTGTTGGGATACACCATGGCACTGTCACTGCATTCATAGTTCCAGTAAAAGAAAAGGAAGCCATGATACTAACAGCAGTGAGACTGCTTTGGAAATGTGTTTAATTTACAGTATGTTGAAGTACCACTTTTCCCATTTTCCTTTTTCCCTCCCTCACATGTAAAACTAAGCCAAAATTTCTAATTCTCTGCAGAAAAGAGGACAAACTGTTTTCCTAATCACATAAGGAGCTTAGTTGACTGCTGTCATAAAGAGATATTACCAGGGAATAAAATACAGTTAAATGTTTCTAGAGCAACCTTACATGGAACTGTTTTAAACTCCAGTTAATTAGGGAGTTCCAGACTGGCTCTGTGTGACATTTAGTGCACCAGATGCACAATGGGTCCAGCTTCAAGGACCATCTTTTCCAGGCTCAACTAGTCCACCCCAAAGAGCAGCAGCTTAAGAAAAGGTAGCAAGGAGGAACAAGGAGTTCCTGGCAAAACTCAAATATCCAAAAGTAATATGTGAGAGGTGGAAGCAGGGAGAGGTGACCAGAGAGGAATACGTAGGTACTATGTCCAAGCATAGGGGATGGGACTGAGAGAGCTGTCCCTGCGGCTCTTAGTTATTGTTCCTCTGTGGTGGAATGAGAGGCTGGTTAGCGCCCAGAGAACTTTAAAAGCAAATCAAATCAGCTTCTTCATTCCATGACTTCCCCAGCCCCATTATGTTGTTTTGTTTCTCATAAAGAGAAGTCCCAATGTCTTCAGTTAAAAATGATGCTGGCAGTGATTGAGGTGGCTCATCCATGGCAAAAGCCCAGGAAAGGAGAAAAAACAAAAGCATATTCTATCTGCAGACATTCAGTCTATGATAGTGGCCATGGAGAATAAAATACTGCACTCTTTATCTGTCATCAAAGTGGGATTCAACCTGAGACAATTTGTAACACTCTTGATTTTCTTCCCTGTTCCCATGAATTATATACAAAACTGTGGGGTTTTGTACGTGTGTAGTGCATAGGTGTAGTGGTGGTGGTCTTGTTGGTTTCTCATATAATTAAATATTTCTAATTAATGTGTCTCAGAACACGAAATTTCACTTAATTTCAGTTTATTAAAAATGCATATATGTATAGCTGCATGTACCTCAAAGAACACTGACTAGGTAACGCTTCAATATAAGCTTTCTTGAAAGGATATAAGGTCCTAACTGAAGCATGAGAATGTAAGCTGCTCTTTAATTATGGAGAACAAATGAAGTTGAGTTTCATATTTGAGTGACTTTTCTTCATTGCTTGTCTCTCCTGTCTGCACTTTGTTAATATTTGACTAGAGAAAATGCCTTCAGCAAAAATTTGTTTAGCCTAGAATACTGGGTAGATTTACCTTAAAACTTCAATGATTCTCACCCTCCTTTCCATCCTTGCTATGCAATAGTCATTTAGAATGAAATAATAATTTCTTGATAAATCACTAAAGACCCAAACAATCAGCATTGTCAGCAGACTCAACCCATGCAGATAGTATCATTCAGGCTTTAGAGAGTACTTTGTTTTCGTAATAGATTGGGTTGCAAATAAAACCAGTAAAAGTTGACCACTGAGATTTCACTGAGCCATGGCAATGTTGGCCAAAGGATGGAGGTTTTAAAGGTCATTTCAGAAAAATCTTATTTTTAAATGTAAAGTCACCTGAAAATCACCCATTTCCTTGAGAAAGCAAGTTTGCTTTTGGAAATGGGGCTTGCCAACCTTTGTCATTAGAGCAAGCTGAAAAAGCAGTTGTGAACCCCCTACAGATTCGTATTTTTCCCTTTCAAAACAAAAGGGCAAGAGAAAAGAAAAGCTGCCACCACCCAAGCAGCAAATTTTACCCGTCCTCTGTTCTCCAGCAGCTACTACCAAAAAGATCTTTTTCAGAGACACAGGGATCATTTTCTCTTCCTTCAGGACACTTTAGCATTCCTGATGAGTTGTGCTTATGCTTAAAGCAGACTCTCGGTGTGCAGTGGAGCTGCATGAAGCTGCCCAAGCCTGATCTGTCCGTAAGACAACAAAGCTTAGGACATTAAGAGCACCATCTTTAAACTAGGCCTGAACTGTATGGAGCTTCCTAGTGTTATGACCACAGTGTGGGAGACAGCCTTGGCTTAGAAAACATTCAGCTTGCTTTAGCCTTGGTTGATCTATAGGCACTGGGAAAGAAAGGGCGAGGAGACAGAAAGAAGTGCAGTTGTTGACATATTCTTCAACCACCCAAGTGGAACATGGCAGGTCAGCTTTCTCTCAGAGAAGGAGATGAACCTTTTTATTTAGGCCTCCTGAAGGTACTGAAGGAAATCTTTTCTGCTCGTGAAAAAAAAGATCTGGTAATCACTAGATGTATCTGTCTGGTATTTCATAACATCTTTATTGTATGTTGAAAAAGGACATGTTGAATTTCAAAATACCCAGATATACACTGCTCTAATGCAAGCTGGTTAATACTGGGCTTGCACTTCTGACTAAATGCTCAGAGTTCCCATTTGAAGTGGAAAACCAGAAGTGCTATCCAAGTTTTAGATGTGATGTGACACTGTTTGATGGTAAGACAGAATGGACTTCACTTTGGCACAAGTAGGCGGGAGTTACATCCATGTTATACATGGAGAATCTCTTTGTGACCAGCTCCACTAGAAAAGGACACACTTTTCACATTAGTAAGCATTAAGTCAGTCCCTTATCCCATAGCTATTGACTGTATGTATCCTTGGCTCATTTAATCTTAGCTGATTTGCTTAAAAATGAAATTGTAGTATTACTGTTACACATTAAAATATTTTCTTTGTTTTAGACAGTATTGGTGTTATGTTTTATATTTCAGCCTACAGAACACTAAGTGAAAGAATAATAGAGCATTATATGCCACCAACCTGCATATTATGGCGACTTTCTTTTCTGTACAAGAGGACACTTAAATTTGAAGAAACATCTTTATTATTTTAAATCTAAATCTATTCACAAGGAACGTTCTCTAACTATTCTCCCTTGGCCACTATGTTTTTAATAATAATTTGGCATTTAAGTAAAATATACCTCTTCATCTTGTAGCACTTAAAGTAATAACTCATTAAAGCGGTATTCTGTTTTGTTTGAAGAACACTTACTTCCTTTGGAATGTGTTGTAAGTCTAGTTTTCAAGTAAATGAACTGTGTTCTCTGTTTATAAATTGAAGGGTTCAATTCTGAGGTCTTAATGTCATGTTTTAAGTCTTTGCTGCAGCAAAGATATGGAGGGGTACAGGCAGTGGGGCACGGGGAGCCCAGCGGGGTGTGGGGAGGCAGCTTGTAAGTGGAGCAATATCATTTATTTTGGAAGATAATGTTTTAATAGAGGTGGATTAGTATTTTGTTAATATTGCTGATTCCTGCAATTGCAAGTTAGAGTACTGTGAAGCATCAAAGGACTGAAAGAACGTCTCGAGAAAATGTTTTCTGACACTTGTGCAGCAAAGGGCAGTGTGTTTTGGTGCTACAGCAAAACCCTGATTCCTGCAACTTGTCATTCACAGAAAATGCTGCCATAAAATATTATAGCATCAGCTGAGTTTCATGTTGCAGTCATGTCTACTATTTGAGTGGTCAAAAAAACCTTGTAACCTCTTTTTTTAGTAATATATATATATATATCCATATCTATCTGTAATTCTGAGTAACTTCTTCAGTAATGAGAAAATCTGCTCATTAGGGCATTCCAGCTTTGATTCTGTAGTTCCTGAGATTTAGAGTCATCTCCCCAAATCTTCAGTCTCATTAACACTGAAGAAAACCCAATTTTTCTCTCAAATAATAAGGAATAATCAATCAAACATGTGACTAGTCTAACAGGACTTTCTTGTTAAGGGTGGCTGATGGTTTGGTTCTGCATAAAGTCTTCGATTAAATGTTTTTCTTTTCTTTGAATGGGAGCACCTCTCTGTGCATCCTTTTCCAAGAAGAACAGAGCATATTTTATAACAAACTTGTATAGTTGGCTTAGAGCAAAAACCATGAAGAAAAACTAAGTTTACTCTCCCATAACCAATGAAATCCACCGCATTATTCATAAATGCAGAACACTTCAGTAATCACCAGGGGGTTTCAGCTCTGCTTTGTAGTGTTGCCTAAGCTGAAACTAGTGCTGCTTTTCATTTTTAGTGGATGAAAAACTAGGGAAATAAACGCCTGTTTAAAGGTTACATATAACCTGTCTATTTGTTATATTCTGTTTCTTTGTTTCTTGGGTTCCGACATTCCCTAAGACAGCTAAAAATTAAAGTAATTTCTGATAATGGTGTAGCTACTGCTGTTTCCCAATGGCGAGATATTGAGATGTCACATCTGTCAGCTATTTTTACAGGAAATGAAGTTTAGTCTTAAATGAACTCCAAAGGAAAACTCTAATAATTTTTATTTAAGTTAGAAATATTCCCCTTATATCTGCAGTTTCACAAATGACCATGAGAATCAATTCTAGGCATAAATGAAAGACGGGAGCTACTTCACGGCTGTACCATGCAATAACAAACCAACTTAATGTCATCAGTGCAGACAAAAGAAAAAAATGCTACTCTGAATATCAAATAAAACCCACATTCATCACTGAGTTTTGGAAGCAGTAATAGGGCTTTGGAAGTGTACTAGGGCTTAAAGTCAACCATTAAATGTAAGAAAGAACTTTTTCTGTTCTAAAGCCTGAATTGCGGTATACACAAGTCATATGTGAAAGTGTTGTCATTGTTTGCATTCCCCAACCCAAGGACCCCAGCAGCAGCTCAGCAGTTCAGCTGTGGCTGCTGTGACAAACCTAATGGCATTTTGCTTGGCTGTCAAATTCTGCATTTCAGTAGGCAAGAGGAATGGCACAAAGCTGCCCTTCATTTGCAGAGGAAGCAAACTCACCTTGAAAGTACCCAACAGTGTAAGACACCAGTGAAACACACTGGTCTCTGATTTCTGGGTAGCTGTAAAATAATTGCAGCTATAGCCACATCTACACACACATTGTAATGAAGAAACTCTGCTTATCGAGAGGTCACAGGAGATAAATCAAGTGGAAAAGCTTTGACTTTTTGTATTATAATGTCCTGTTTAGGCCATCAGCTGGCTGGAATACATTTTCTTTTTCCTGAAATGTAGTTTATCAGATATAAATTTGGAAATGTGTGAGGAATCAGCAGTTGGTATTTCTTTAGCCTTACATGTCGACTACTACAGTAGAGGGATAAAAAGCTACACTGAAGTGGGTGATGTTCAGAGTGTAGTTGAACAACCTAAGTGAATAGTGCCATTTCAGCAGAAAACAGCTGGTTGTACTTCAGCTTTCTGGACAAAACAGTGGGTACGCTAATCAAATATGAATTGTTTTTCTATTTTATTTAAATAATGGTACTTCAGTATTTGAGATGCACTGCTATAATAACAGCAAATTCTTGTGTTAACCAACTGAAAATCAGTTCAGATCTTAAATATGTGTTAGAACAGCGGAGAGAGGAAGGATGAGGCTTATACAAAATGTCCCTTCTCTTCTTTCCTGACATTTCAGCCATCATTCTGAATTATTTTTTTGTTGTTGGTTTTTTTTTTAGCTTAACAAACTGATTTGTATCAAGGAGTTTATCCTTCACTGTCACACAATATGCTGCCATGGAATTCAGCTGAAGAAATCAATGTAATGTTTTGACAAAGGAGAAAGATGAGATTGGCATTACAGAGAAACATTTAGTACGGATAAGAAATGAAGTCAAAGCACAATGCATGTCTCTTACTGTCATTGAAGTGTACAGTTTGAAGTACTCCTGGTAACTTTGAAGTGGGGAAAGTCTGGGGAAGCTGACCAGCAATAAGGCCTTGGCTGACATGGAAAAGCACACAGCTGTTACAGTTCTTCCTTCTGAATGACCATTGTCAAGGCACACTTGGCTTTTAAGTACACTTTAGTACGGGGTTTTACAAAGCCCAGTACAGATCATAAAATGACTGTAAAATGAATACTTTCTTGATGTATTTACAGGCAAAATCTCCTAGATTGAACATAAATGTATAGAAACCTGAAATTTAAATCATGCTGAGGCTTGAGCTAGACGTTATTTTTCCAATAAAATTCAGTACTTGATTCAGCTGAAAGGAAAGATGAAGGAATAATATAATAAATGCTCTTATTTTACATGGGGGTTTTGTACATGAAGCTCCCCTGGGATGATATTTATCTTCAGTTTTTCCTGTATTGGTTACTAAAGAGTGATAGAGAGAATCACATGTGAAAGGAACTCTTTCCTTAGTCTATTTTTGGCAGAGGAAAAGGTGCTTTGTGTTTCCTGGTCACCTCAGTCTGCTGGTGAGCACAGGAAGGCACTTGTGTAACACTTCTCACTTGAGAATACATTCACAGGTTTACATATGAATGGGGTATTTCTCACCTGTATAGGCATGTGTTCCTTGTCATGTGCTGGAGAACCCAGTTGCTGAGACAGAGGATGACTTTGTCAAGGTTGCAAAAGTATGTTTAGGGTGGAGCCAATAAATTATGCCAGGAAATGCAGCATCCAATGCTGATTTTTAACCCTTAGATGAGATTTGTCCATCTTCCTGACTGCAAGAGACATTTTTGGATTTTCTGCCATTTCCTATGGTTGTGTTGGATAGTTTTGTACATACAAAATTGGATTCCTTATTCTACAGTTTCCAATCCAGTAGGTGTTTCTGATCAATGCAACTTAGACTTGCTTCTCACTGGGAAGCTAGTGAGGCCAGCAAGACCTGGGGTGGCAGCTTGCAGACTAAATACCCTTTTCTTTTTGGAGTTATTTTTTAGTAGTAGACAGTTAGTAGTTATTTACTTTGTTTTACTGATGTTTGCAATGTCAAGCTAGAGCACTGTGCATTGAAGGGCAGGAGGAGCTTCTTCTCCAAAATATACATTTTGAAGACAATTCTGCACAACTTCTTCACTTATGGTCTGGATTTGGGAAGTTATGTTTGGCCAGAGATGGAGGATACAAAACTGAAGTCCGGGATGGCAACAGAAGTCCCCATTGCTGGTTGAGTTACATCCATTTACTTTGAGGCATTACACTACCATACTCTGATGCATAAGTCTTTATAGTAACTGCATGTCTGGATCAAAAAGTTTTTGCTTCCTTTTTACATGGAGGAAAGACATAATAGTGAGCCTCAAAGGGGAACAAGGCCTGTAATCATTTAGGTTGAAGTGCTCCTTAATTCAAATGGTGTGCTACTTAGAGAATTTGATAAGAAGGATTAGAATTGGGAAAGAAAGTCATTTTTTAAAGCAAAGCTATTACAGGCTTCATTACTTTATTTATATGTTCTCCAAAATCACATGAATGAAGGGAAAAAAGGAGAGAAAAAAATACTGGCTTTGGTTCAGAATGTCAATTACTACTTTTTTAATCCTCTTTTCGCAATTTATTTGACATCTTGAACAGTAGCCAAAAAAGCTATTATAACTATAAACCATATTCATTGGTATAAATCTCATTAAGTTGAGCAATTTAATTAAGGTATTGACATGCTTAATTGATACGTGCAAGGAGAGACCATTTTCATACCTCATTTCCATACTCCTTTGCTTTTAAAAAACCTAGCTCCGTAAAAATGTTATAGATCCAGCTAAGCCCTGTCATCCCAAAGGAGCACTTGCTACCATTTACCTTGATTTAGAGCCAACTACTCTTCTAAGTGGAGCTCCATTAAATGGATCTGATGTATGCCTGACTCAAACATGCGTCAGCTTCTCTTATGATCAATAGTGGAATATTTATATTAATAAAGCCCCAAGTTAATTAAATAAAATAGTCTTCTGGGTAAACTTAAGATACTAGGGGATGGTCAGAGGATCAATATTTTCTGCCATTTGAACATTAACTATGTGCTCTGAAATTTTATGGTATCTTAGCAAAGATGCTTGCAGTGTGGAAGCCTCAGATGCACAGGAAGCTCCTAAGCAAGGAAGGTCCTTGCTTAGGGTTAGAGAAAACCCAACAAACAAATGAACTTGGATCTGTTTGGCTCCTGTGACTTCACTTCTACAAAAACATTGTAAATCCTTTCTTTTGGAATGGGACTGGACACAGTCATGTAGGTATTTTCCCAGTTGCCTGAACTATTCCAGCCTTGCCAGAGGATCATGCATGAGAAACTTGCCAAGTAAGGGTTTATCCATGATAGTGAAGGGTCATAGGTGACCTGGTTTGGTTTTGAAGAAAATGCCCTAAGGAAATGTTAAAACTTCTCTTTAGATCCAGTTTGCCCCTTGTAACATGTCCAGTTGTAGCGTACTGTGTCAGCCAAAAGGACAACTGCCCCTCTGCCTCTTCCTGCAGCCACTCTCTGAGCACAGGGACAAGTGGGGGAGCACACAGGGGCCACGCTGCCATACCCTATGCCTCTGCTGAAACCCTCTCAGACAGAGCTGAGAGGGACATTTCCACATCAGTAGGTGGCTTTTGACCACTGTATTTCTACAGTGTTAGGAATGTAATCCTAAGTCTTGGTCACAGATTCATATCGCTATTTTGCTCTGATAAGCAAACTCTGTTGTCCTGCTGGCATTGATGTTATTTCTATAACATGCAGGTGGCCTTTGAAGGAAGCAGGTTCCCTCAGGGACCATTGCAATGCACTGATACTGCTTCATCCTACCTTTTATCTACATTTTAAGGCTTCAGTACAATAAAGTGAAAAATGTTTCCGTAAGCTACACTGCTGCTAGAGAAGAATGTCTGACGTTGATAACTAAGGGATGTTTGGAAGGTAAAGAAAATCTTACCTGTTTCCATGTCTTTAGTGAGGAGCACCATAGCATTGCTAAAACCACTGATACCTCTGGTCCAAAGGCTGCAATTGTGTGCCAAAGCCCGCAACAAAGGTGGAGTGTGGAGCATTCCTGCTCACAGGCTTCACTGACCAGCACTGGGCTCCTTCCTGCTCCCATCTTACACTTCTCGGGGTTGTTTTAAAGGTGATGAGTTAAAACTGAGGGAATTAGAGCATATTCATTTGGGTCCTCTCATTTTTACCAGCTCAGATGTGCTGGGCTGAGCAGCAGTCACCACTGAGTGTGCAGTGATTGTTGAATGTCTCATGAGATAACCTCGGGTCAGGATCTGAATGGCAGATGTCAATGAGACCATTCATTGCCGACTTCTCTGTGAGAGATGCTGTCTGCCATACAAACTGCACAATCACCATGTAAACCCCCAGGGAGGCAGCATATGGATTGATGTATAGAACCTACTGAAATAATCAGTAGCAGTAGTCCTGGGCTATTTCAGGAAAATGGCACTGATGTTTTCTTGTGATATATGATTTTGACCTGGCCCAGTGGAAAAGCTGAAGTCCCCTGTCTTAGAGTGAATTTTGTCTTCCAGTAGCCAATATCAGCATTTCAGTATTTACTGAAAGTCCTTGATTTTGTTTCTATTTTTGTATTAATATAGACTCTTCTAGTTAGTGTGTTTAATACTTCCAAATACGCTTCATATATAGAGAACTATACTTTGGGTCTTGTGTAGTAACTAAAGCATGTATGTTACATGTGAAAATTCGAACTATTTAATGGATGTAAAACTATACTTCTGCAGTATTACAGTCCTTGGTAAAGTGTTGCTAATGCATCCCAACCCTACCATTTAGGATTTGGTTTGCCTTTCTTCTTTTATATCATTCTTATGTTCTATGATTTAGAAAGACTGAACAAAGAGTGCAAGCTAGAAACAACATTGGAACCATCTGTGTTACAGTTGTATATAGTCTATGTCAGAATCATACACATTAACAGGGTGGGATAGGTTTAATTAGGAAACCACTTTCTGGGTTAGACACAGTTCCCCAGTATTTAGAGTTGCCTTTCCAGAAATTAACTGTTCGAAGAAAGGGAGAGTGATTGCATCTGAGCTGGGATAAAAATAAGATTCCACCAGGAATTACTTTCTGGGACCAAACAAAAATCTCTGTGTATGGAATTGCGAGGCAGAAATTGTTGTGTTTGGGGGTTTCTTCTTTTGACTGACTCTTAGTTTCTGCCTCTTGATTGTTGGTTTTCTGTATATACATCTGGAAGCAATGATGTGAATAAATAATATCAGCATGTAAACTTTCCAAGCTTTATAATGAAGTTAAATCTGGGGGGCTTTGATAAGGTAGAACTATTTGTGCTATATACATATGCCACCCCCTTGGCTAATTGTTTGAACAGAGGTGTCCTAATGAAAGAAGCTTTAGGGATGATTTGAAGTCAAATGTTGCTGTCAGGCATAGTTTCTCCTGGAAACTGACGTATCTATAGTGGCTTTTAGAGAAAGTCGTCATCATTCCCAGCAGTGATGAAATCAAATCACTCTGGAATTTCATATTCTTTGATTTGGGAGTGCTTCAACAATGAAACAGCAATGTGTAGACTTCCTGTTGGTTCCCTTTGGAGCCTGTTGTGCGGGAGGCCCTCCTCCCTCTCCCCACTCATTTTTTTTGCATTTAATTTCATTTTCCAAGCTGACATTGTCAATCTGAACTGCAGCAACATGCTTGATAGTGAGTCAGAGGAAAGCCGGGTTCATTTTTGGAAGTGGCTTTATGCAAATAAAGCCTTGTGCAGCTCGCTGAAGCAAGGCATTTGCTGATGAATCAGAGCAGTGCCCTTGTTTCCTTGTCAGCTTCAGGAATAAAGCTCACAATGCACCACAAGAATCTTTGGGAGTTACTGTAAACAATTCACACATGCCCACATCTCCCTGTGAGGATTTCATTTGGGGATAAAACATGAATTTGTTTTCAAATTGGAATCTGGAAGGTTTCATAGTACAGTATTTGGTTGGCTTTAGGGTATATAACTCAGCTTGGATCTTATTCAGGCCACGCTTGTTTGTAAGGGGCAATGAAGTCCTGGGGAGACTGTTACTTCTTGTGAATTGTCTTAATTTTAGCTTAGTCTTCAGTGAAGTTTTAGCTCCTTGGGAACTGACCTGCCAAAGCATTCAAATAACAAAACACCCAATAGGCTGAGTGACATGATTCCAATTTTAACTTTGTTTTGGTGGAATTTATTCCACCAAATATTACTGTGTTCATGTGAGCTGAAAGGTAATTTAGGTTTAGATCTATGTTATGTTACTTTTTACATTTACATATGTTACTTTTGTTCTGCCAGTATACTTCAGTTTTACTTTCTGTATTTAAAACACCTGTATTCTATTTGAATGTCTTTTTCTAAAGTGTAGCACTATAGAATGATAAACTGTCTGTCCATGGAGTGGGATACATGAAAGTGCCTTGCCTACATGGATAGTCATTGAAAAGAAGAAATTATTTGGTTATGCTTCAGTAAATCTTTTCCTGTATGTGTGGATAAGTAGCAGAATGAGGTTTGTAGGTATCAGTCAGCTGTAATGGTCAGGGTGGACCCGCTCTGAAATAATTAAATCACTTGTGGGCTTGTGGAACCTACCCTAAAAACGAGCAGGCAGCATTACTGAAACACTTGCATCTCGCATGAATATCCCCAATAGCATTAACCACTTTGTGGTATTACATCGTGGTCTAATAAATCTAGATGTCATATCCACATAGAAAATTGAATTAAGGCTCCAAAGCAGGCTGAAGTGTTTCACAGGGGCTTTCAGGGATGAAACGATTTGTAGCTGGAGAGATACACAAAGGTGAAGTGGGGTAAGAAAAATAGAAGGTAAAATATTATAAAAGAAAGAAGGGACAAGATGCATGAAACTCTTTTGTCCTTTGTCTGGGGCTTCAGTACCTGATAGTGGAGTACAAACTGCTGAATATTACTGCAATAGGTCCAATATTATAATTTTGTAAAGCTACTGTTGCAGCTAAAGCAATAGTGTTCCCTTCTTACACTGGTACATGGCTTACCACAGAATAATAGTCTCTTGATAACCCAGGATTAGCTAGAAACAGAATGTTGTTTCTCTCACTGCAGTGCATTCAGGTAATCTGCAATTCACTTCTACCTCTCTAGAATAAATGGAATGTCAATGTAGTTGTTTTTATTATCCCTGGATCCTGTGTAATTTTTATGACTTTTATATAGCCACAAAAATGCCTACGGTAGTTGTGCAAGCAGATTAAATCAGTGGCCTCTTTCAGGAGAACTTTGTAACAAATAAAGCCCAGATCTTTACCATGCAATTCCTACTTACTCCTATGAAAATAGTCTATTTTCATAGCAAAGTACAGGGTCACAGCCTGAATGGAATAAATACTATTACAACCATCGTTCTCATTCTGCGATGTCATGGTTGGGTACACAACAATATCACTGGGCGGGGACGTGTTTTTCTGACTCTATCAATAAAGTGCAAAAACTTCTTTACTATAAAAATACTTAACAAAGGCAGAATGAGGTCAGGAAAGATCACTAAAGAGCAATTCTTCCTCCAGCTCCTGATCAGTTGTCCGGTGATGGTGCAGATTATTAGCTCTTGTTTTATACTTCATGATTTCACATGTTTATCTCCTAAAGTAAAGACTCACCATATTGTTTTAAAAAGATATAGCCAATAAACTCAATAAAGTGCAAATATCTTTTTCCTCAGTGATGAAGCTGGGCTTAAACAGGGGCTTGGTTTGGGTCTGTGGATTTCAGAGGAGGGTAATAGTGCCTGCTGGCTTTTAGAATCTGAAGATGCACAGGGTTTCTTTCCAGTACAGCTCAACACACAGAATTAGAAAGCAGACAGGTTAACAGTACAAAACTTGGGTTTTTTTTTAAATTAGCTTAAAATAGAGGAGCCTCCACATAGCTGAATTTCCAGTTTAGGAAGTATTAACATTAATAAGCAGCAGGAGAGCTTTTGGAATTCAAAGCAAATATTCACCAAAATGGAAAATCACGGGAAGAATCATTTGTTGCTGCTGATGTCAGTGCTTCTACCTCTTTGAGATGTATGTTATTCCTACTAAATCATATCAGCACCTCTGTGTCATAATCTCACTTGCTCAGAGAAAAGTGGAATAGAAATGCTTGGGTAGAATTTGGCATTGAGTAAGAACAGCATTGCACTAGGGGCACTTTGTTTATCAGTAATCCTATTGCAGATGTATAGCAGTACAGGATAATTCCACAGGAGAAGATTTTCCTATCAAAATGAAACTCTTAACTATATTGTCAGAACTGTGCATTCTGTTTCTCTGCTGGCGCACCAATCTCATCTCATGTTGTAAGACTCACTGGAGAAATTGCATGAAGTGGAATACCTAATGTACGTGATTTTCAAGGTGGAGGGGTGTTTTGTCTCTTCCCACAAAATGGCATATTGATACCATTCTCTAAAGCACTAAAATCGACATTAAATCCTCCTAATAAATAAGCCTTATTGTAATTTATTAGTCAGAAGCTTTATCTTATTTCTAGACGGGTGCTTCTCTGCAAGGGTTTCCTTTGTGTCTGCTGTCAGTTTGCAGTTCCTGCTCCTGGATGGATCCAAAGTTGAGTGTAAAGGCACTGGGGTAAAATGTAATTTCTGTGTGTATGTTTCGAAAGACAAAACAGCTGCTGCTTTCTGAAAGAACTCGGATCTGTCTCAAGATGGGTGGTTTTAACAGAAGAGTCTCCTGAGTCCTGTCCAATCCCTCTTGCCTCGACATTTTGGAAATTGCAGGAGGAGCGAGGAAGAACTGTAAAAGTCATAAAGACAAATGTTGCTTTTCATTGGTCATTGACACATGGATGATTTTTACAGTTCATTTCAAATAATATGAGAATATTTTCTAATGTTATAAGAGATACTCTGGTAGATTGACTTGTTTTCTGGCTTGTAGTGGGGGCAGTGGGGCCAGGTCTGTAGCACTGTGTCTGATGTAGTGAAGCAAAGTAGATTTTTGTTTATTTGAAGTGATGAGAAACTGTTAGAAACTTCTTATGAATTGTGCACAAGTGTGTATCCTCTGCTCTTTTAAATGTCTAGAAAGACTTCACCATGTACTGAGTGATCCCTGCGGTTGCGTCAGGACAAAAGTCATCAATCTGTAAAGTCAGTGCAGGTCAGATCCCTTAGAGGGTCTTCATTAATCCATGGGTTTTAATTTGGCCTTGGAGAAGGTGGAAGATGATGCTAAAATAATTGCCTACTGCTGAGATCCTTTTCGTCCTTGATTGTTTAGTGAACACCCTGAACTCAGCCTCTGTTCAGTATCCTTCAGAATGAAGGGATGTGTCTTAGGTTAATCAGAATGTGTGAAGCTTTGACTGAATGTTGGAGTCTAGAAGTACAGGGTTAGCATCCGTCACCTCACAGTAAACCCAGATCAACAAAGAAAATGTGGTGTTTATCTTCTGCAAGCTTAGCAGTAGTACTTGTGCAGTGGTGTGTGACTGTGTGAAAGCAGTGAGGACTGCTTTAATTGGCATTTTTGAGCTAAATTCCCTCCTTTAAAACAAGCAAACCAAACCAAAACTAGGAGAAGTTTCTCAGCGGCTTCCTTCCCAGAGTAGGAACTGAGAGCCACCTGTGTTGTATTTGCAAAAACAGAATCACCTTGCGTGGCTGTGGGTACAAAACATCTGCAGGGTCTGCTTTTGTTTTGCAGAACTCGGATGCTGTCAACATCTGTCCTTCTATTGCAGTAGTAGCAGGAAGAGATTTTTTCTTTTCCTCTTAGGATACCAGCAGCGATGCCAAATTTCTACAGAATAATGCAATATGTTGTTCTTCAGCTCTTGCCTAAGCTCTAAGCAACAAGGCTTACCCATTTTTCCTTTCAGATGGAGAGAGCTAGAACTGCTGCTGTGTGGCAAATGCCACCTTTTACACTGAACCTAAGAAAGGGAGAAGTCATTGCTTCCCTGTGCGTGAGGCCCCTCCTGAGTACGGAGTTGCTGATGTGACTGTCACACTTGCCACAGCTTGTTCTTCTTGCTGTCCTAGTGAGCTCATTTGCTCAGTGCTTTTGCCACCAGAAGATGATAAATATCTTTATCTTTCGTGTTTACTAGGCTCAAAGTTACCCCATTGTCCTCAGCAGTTATTTGTTAATCCATCTGTAGAATAGGGAAAACTCTAACATTGACTGGTTTGGGACTAGGAAAGTAGCTTATAGATAAGAATAGTGTTTAGCTGTCAAAAATGTTAACTATTGACTTTAACTGTTAAAAAAGGGCCACTCAATTTTGGCAAGGCAGGAAAAATTCTTCTGTTGTTTGCTGTAAGTGGAATGCTAGCTTAATGTGGTACGAGGCCATTTTAAAAGATGTGGTTGAGTATATTTAGAAAGCCTGTTTTGATCTGATTTCAATGTCTATATCCTTGAGCTTGTGTGTACTGGCAGTTATGCCTCGGATATATTTACCACACAAGTAATTCAGTTCCATTTCTTGCATACCTCAAGCATGGTAACTGCTCTCTTGGCTCACTCTTAACACAGTTTTAAGGCACAGCAGCCTTTGCAAGTGCATGCTTATTGCAGAGGAGATGGATCTCCATCCCTCTGCACTGGTTCCAGGGAATGAGTGGCTGGAACTACCTGGGAGGTTGTGAGCAGATTAACTGTAATATTGCTCACTTCTTTGAAGGGGCATTCTATCAATGGGCAAGAAGATATCGTAGCAGTTGGAAGGGAATATGTGCTGCAGCTGTTCTGCTGCTGATTTTACCATCCTGGTTATGCCATGCTTGAGATTAAGCAGGTTTTGAGGCGTTGCACGTTGTTGTGGACTGGAATAGAAAGTCCAGGGCACAACAAAGCTTCCTTGCAAATGTTATAAGAAAAAGACACTGTGGATATTAATATTCTGTGCTGGGATTGTTACAGATATACTTGAGTAAACTTTTTTTCCCCTATGGATTTCCTTAGTCTTTCTACTTCTTTGCATGTTACCCCATTTTGTCTTGCACATTCTTCCTTTAGTAGCTGTTGCTCTCTGTGCTTGCTCTCTGGCTGCAGAACTTACCTTCCCTGCAGCTCTTGCTCTATGAAAACCTGCCTTGTATCATTCCCCACTTCATTGACTGGCTTATCTTTTATTATGTGCTACTTAGAGATACCTATTCTCTTTGGATTATACTCTCTAATTTTCTCTCATCTGTTACTCTTTAACTCCTTAATTGTGTTATTTAATTCAGTAAAACATTGTGGGAGAGAGTTTATGTGTAACATGCTGTACAAATTAAAGCTAATTCTAATGAGACAAATTGCAGTGACCAAATTGTGTCAAGTATGTGACCTTTGGCAGAGTGGTTCAGTCTGGGTTTAGTGCACTTGTACAGAAATGTTGGGTTGAAGAACAGTCACTAAACTTTAGTAGTGCACAAAACCTCAAGAACTTTTCATTTTATTTCGGTAAATGCACAAGCCTGTAATGTTTTTAACCCAGAAGTGCTGTTTGGTAAAAGAATGTGAACAAACTACCAACATGGATTAAGTAATGCTCATTTTTCTCAGGTGCACATTCTGTAGTGGGAGTGAGGCTGATGGGCAAAGTACTTCTTAGCATTGGTGGCAGCAGGCACTTAACATCCCAGTTCATACCTTTCCATTAGTTTTATTGTACAGAGCAAGAAAACAACATAAACTCTTCAATGTTATTGTGTCGGGAAGAGGTGATGGGAAACAATAGTTATTTTGTACTCTCAAGCCCCAGATGCGGTTGAATCAACCAGTATTTGTCTTACAGTTTTGTATCGGCTGCTACATAGAGAGTGTGGGTTCTCCTTTCTTATTCCAAGAAGCAGTTGGATTGTGGATAAGGTAAAGGTGCTTGAAGGAATCAGGTTAATTTTTCTGGATTTTTCCTTCATTTTAGCTGAACACGGGTTCCATGTGTTAATGGTTAACTCTGTGAGTTTGCAGTTTTGTCATGGGATCCACATAAAATAACATACTGGGAAAGATACATGTTAGGCTGTGAAGCATTGGCTCTTGATGACTAGTTCTGTAAGGTTTTGCATTAAACTTTTTAGACATTAAAGGCAAGTCTGGTTCTTTGCTGGCTACCACTGAATGGTGATTTCTCTTTTAGCCCGTTTAAGCAGGAGAAGTAATAAAGCCAGGAGAGTTCAACTATAAGAAATACTTCTTAATCATGATGCTTTTTGAGCAGTTCTTTGTTTAAAAATAGTCTTTTTGAGTGTCAGAATCTGCCAGAGAAGATCTGGAAAATTACTGGTAATTGCTCAGAGGGTCTTTTTGGTTTTGAAAAGGGAGGCAACCCTCAGCATAATGCTCTCAGTGTTAATGTTTTTGGTCTTCATGTGATACATCTTATTTTCAGTAGCACTGTAACTTTGCAAGTTGCTTTAAAGTAGCCACTTGTAATGTTTTAGATCTGTAGTTCAAATGAAGACTCGTATTCTAGAAATGTTCACAGCATCTGTGTTCCAATTAATGGATTTAGGTTCTGACACGGCCAAAATACAAACCCAAGTCTTTGTGTATTTGATTGCTGTGTTAGATGAAATTTCCCTTAGGATGCAGTAAGCAGCGTTAAAGCAGAAAGCTAAACCCAGCATTACAGTGAAGGCTGCAGAGGCACTTTGAAAGCGTCAGCAGTTTTGGGTGGTTTTTTTCCTTTCCGATCGTTTTATCAGTAAGGCTCTTGCAATTCACATTTGAAGATCAGGAAAACAATATTAGACTTGCAGAGGGAGTTAATCTGTGTCCAGAGCATTTTAGCCAAGTTAAAATAAAGCCTAAAACAATCTATTGACTTGTGCCAGCTCTTGTTTGAGGCTGGGTTAGGCTAACGTGTGGTCTGCTGTGCTGCAAGGGCATGTGAGCCACAGCTGCTGGCTTTTGCTAGCTCCTGCATCTCTGATCTATACAAACTCGGAGTCCAAGTTCTTTAATGTCTCTGAGGCTTCGTTTCCCCATCTTTGACATGAGAGTGCTGTTTCCTTCACCGCACACTGCTGGCTGTGGAAGCTGTTGGTCAAACGTATCCAGTATCGTTGCTTGCTGTGCTTTCCCCCCGGTTAGTTCCTCTGTGATCTGCTGCCGAGGCTTTTGGAGCTCATTTCCATCAGGCAGGACCCTTGTGTGAAGGAAGCAGGGGGACACTTCCAAAAGAGAACTGCATTTTCAGGAGGCTGTGCCTGGTTGCAGAATCTCTGTGCTGTCTGCCCTGCTTGAGAGCCGTGTGGCAGATTGAACGGGATGAAACTTGCCTGTTTTCATCAAAAAAAACAGGAAGAATAATTTAATCTAGAAACATCTGTGTAGCTCAAAGTGTCTGGTTTATCAGGATGCAAATGCAGGTGTTGCCATTGTTGGGCTTGCTGCTTTCTGTACAGAGGGACCCTTGTGAAGGAGGGTGCAGCTAACAAAGTGGCACGTTTGTACTTTGATCAAGTGCTTTTGGTCAGGTCTCCAACACCACCTCCTAGGGTGAGGGGTTTCGGAAGCGTGTGTTGCTCTAAGGCTGGAATTTCACATTTACTCTTTAGTATCCACCATGCACCCGGGGCACTGAACGTG
>JANHGB010049884.1:21181-38160 GCA_026283785.1 Coracopsis vasa
AACTCTGTTGGAATGCAACTTCTCCCGGGTCCGCTCCCGGGCATTCTGCTGCACAATGTGCAGAAAGGTATGTTTGGGAAACCTCTGACTATGAACTAGGAAATGTCCTACTAATCATAATGTATTTGTCTTGAGATCAGTGGTGTATTTTTTCTTGACTGCCACAATTCATTTTCTGTATATTTTTTTAGGGTTTTATTTTAGCCTCACCTTAATTTATCTGGTTTTCTGCAGTTAACAGCTAATATTTATTTTACATACTTTCAGTGAGAGCCTCCCATTATGTTACAAGAAGTAGGGAATGAAAAGCTAGAACTTGAAGACAAACTGTGTAGACAAGTTGCTGTTAGAGCCGTCTGCTCCCTCAGAGCAGGGCTGTGAATGCACAGGCTGAGTCTGGTTGCTATTTGCTTGCTTATGAAAGATGCTTAACAAAAGTCTGGCACGGTGGTAGGAAGCACTCTTGCTGACGGCCTCAGAAAGGGATGATTAGAACTGAGAGGAGGCAGTTACGGGAAATGAAGCAAGTGTTTGTCAGCTCTCTTCCACACTGCGTCACTGAGGTGTCAGTTCTTCAGACCACTGGAGATGTTTATGAAATCAGGCCATGATCCTGGACGTTCAGAGAGGCAGTTCTGTTAGCCAGAGGAGAGTGCCTAAATGGAAAATAACATCAATGCAGTTTGCAAGAAGATTGTCATAGAAAATAGATTAATTTCCTACTGTCGCCTTTTTTTGCCTGGCTGCTAGAGCTGAAAGACAAAGCACAAAGCAAAATGTGGATTAGCCCTTTTAGAGCACAATAATATTAGGAAAAAAAAATAATACTTGAACTTTTAAACCTTACTTGAAATAATGCACAATAAAATGCCAGACAAATGCAACTAAAATGTTTTATTTAATCACACATTTCTGCTTTGGTCCCACAGTTGTACTTTTTGGAGTCCTTTTTGTTCTGCTTTGTGTATTTCTTGCTTTCCGGTCTTACTAGTTTTTGCCTTGCTAAGCCATTTTGTCAGGATTTTATCACTAGCTGTGGCTCTGCGGTGCCTCACTGTCACACCAGAGAGACTCCCTGTCATGAAACTGGGCTTCAACATAAGACTTCCTTCTTATAGGTCTAAAATACACTTTACTTGGGACTCTTCTCTGTCCGGGTTGCCTGGTCATTTGTCTGGGTTGAAGGTCTGCCTTTAAAGAACTAATATTTTGTTGCTGGCAGAAGAAAGGGGAGGTGAAGCAAGGGTCACGGTGTGGATCAGTGTTAAACAAATTGTGAAGGTTGCAAAGAATGTTAATCTGCCTTGAGAAGGAGACTTGTATCCAGCAGCACATTTGTGTTTGCAATAGTCTGAATGGACAATTGTGGCTTCTTTGAGAATTTGGTGTAGACTGCCTGACTGGTATAAATTGAATTAGTCGCATGACAAGGACATAGTCCCCTTTTTTTCCCTATCTGCCTGATGGAAAGCAGAAGAAAGCCCTGTGTGACACGTCTTGACCTGCAATGTCAATGTGGGCTTTTGTGACAGGCTCTGATTTCTGGCCTCTCATTTGATAAAGCTAATTTGGTGGAGAATAGAAAGGAGTCTTGCTGCAACACAAAATGTACTTGCAGAAAAGAGTATCTGGGTGAGTACAGATGGCTGCCATTCAGTTTAACAGTCATTAGAAAGCCAGAGTTTCTTTTTGAGAATGGGACAAAGTCTTGGGCTTATATGACATAGGAACACAGTCACACCAAGTGATGCACTGTAATGTCGTGTGCCGTGGTACTACCTTTATTTGTCCTTTTGTCCAGCAATCCCTGTGCCTTCCATTTGCTTATTTCTTATTTTTCTCTCCACTTTCCCGCCTTCCTTTCATGTTCTTGCGCTTCTCTCTTCCCCCACTTTGTACCCCAAACTGGAGTGAAATCGCTCCCTCTTTTCCATGCTGACAGGGCACCAGCAAAGAAATCATTGTGAATGCTGCTTTTCCTTAGCCTGAAATCATTCCAACTTTCTGATTTTGTGTCTGTTTCCCTCGCATTCCCGATGCCCTCCTTCCTGCCTCCATTGACACTTGGAAGGATTGTGAACTTGGAATATTCCAGGGGAAATATTTATAGTGCCTCAAAGGAAAAAGCAACTGAATGCAGGTTGTGTAACAGAAAACTGTAGCTTGCAGTGCTGTACCTCATGCTCTACCTGCGCTCACAATGCAGATGTAGTGATTGCAGTTGAAATATTTTCGATGTTTTGAATACTAGAAGGCTATTTTGAATTGCTGCTGTTGTGGGGCTTGGAGGGTTTTGTTTGGTTGGTTTTGTTTAGCCAAGGTTAAGAATTGTCCTTCCCAATGAAACACAGTGCAGTGGGTTTTTTCATGCAGTGGATCGAGATCTTTTCACTGTAGATATACAAAGCTCACAAGAGAATGCTTGTCATGTTTTTCCTGACTCTTAATTTCACATAAGGGCTCTAATCTAAGCAGGGGCAGCCGGGGGTTTTGCAGTCAGTAAACAAACAGGAGCATGGTGAGAAGATTACATTTCCACTACAGGGTTGTAATTTCAAGGCTCAAGGTTTGGCTGCAGGTGCTCTGCCAGCGACTCGTGGCATCGTGCCAATGTCATGACCACAAGTGATGTTTTCTGGAAGTTCTGTCATTTGTATCACGAATTCGGGTGGTTTCTTTTGGACAGTTGTTTCAGCTCATGCCACAGACCTCTGGAGGAGATAATTGAGAACATCGTGGGGTGTAACAAATCCAGAAACATCTCCTTTGCCAAGCTTGTGTATGTGCCTTTATTTAGATTTGAGAAATTGGTTCTCTTTGTTAATACAATGCATTTTTTTTCTCTTCCCTTATTCAGAGACCTGAGTGAAAACCAGATAAAAGGAATCCCTAGAAAGGCCTTTCGAGGAATCGTTGATGTGAAGAATTTGTAAGTGACAACTTCATTACTATTTGTAGTGAAAACCAATCTCCCCAGGTTACAACTGGCTGTTACTATTTGTTTGAGTACCACATGGTTATTAGCTCTTTGCAACACAAAAGGGAGCTGCGGACCCTGCTGTGTACAGCAGGCTATCATCAAGGGCCACATGTGCCTATTTGGGATGCATGCGCATTGTGCAACACACCTGGGGAAGCTTTGAGCAAAGGAAAAAGTATCATTAAAGGCTTTTCCACTCCCTGCAGTGTTGTTCTGCAAAATCCACTCAAATCATGGTCCAAGTCTTGATGCAAAATATGCATAAGGAAAGAACTGGTAGAGTTAGAAATCAGATCACTTAGATGAAATTTTATGTCCCAGCACTTGGGTGGGAAGTGAGCCTGGCAAAATGTGGCACGCAGTCACAGTAGCTGTGTGCATGCTTTGACAGTTTGTAGTGAAAAGTAAAGTAACTTTAAAGAGTCATTAAAAAGATAAAACCAGCTTTTGCAGTTTGTGCTAATGAATGAGTCTGAACTAGAGATTTTCTATAACCTACAGTCTGAAATATGTGTAGATAACGCTTTCCAGCTCTGCATTTCAGAGCTGCAAGACGTTCTGACATGTTGCTTACCAGAAATGCATTTCTGCGCATACCCGTGCACCAACACATCATTGGCATTATTAGAGTCAACACAAGGTGAACTAGAAAAGGAAATAACAGCCCACAAGTGGGCAAAGAGTCAGGATTTCAGAACCACTTCAGAGCCATTAGCATTAGCGCTGCATGACCACACCACACACCTGAAATCTGCTACCCCAACATGTTCCATGTTGTAAGCATAGCAAAAACAGTGTGTATTTTTTTATTGTTTATTTAATAGAAGAATCAGTTTAAAGGAGATCTAAAAAGAAGCACTTTTCTACCAACACTCTTGCAACATACCTGTGCTCTGTTTTCACTTCTTGCCCCAATGAACAGCCTCTTTTGCATCCAGACTAGATTTTTTTCCCTACAAACAGCATGGGAACTGTTAAGGGCAGTCAAGAGGAGTCAGAGCATGACCACATCTGCATCCAAGGGCAAAGCACTATCTTGTACTTTCTCTGGTGATGCTGTGTTGCAGGGAATATCACATCACTGGGGTTTGTACTGCAAAAAACCAAAGCAGGGCTTCCCCTAGGCTGGACAACGCAGACACAGGAGCAACACTATGCTGTGCCACCCTGAGCTCTCTGAGACAGAACATGAAGACTTACAAATGTCCTGTAGCACTTACAGCTGTTCTGCAGGCATTCAGCGTACTAAGCCTGTATTTCTTCAGTGGTTTGCTACTTACTTCATGTATATTCAACAAAGGACTTTACCTGTTCAGGTGTAAAAGGTTTTTTACCTGAAAATGTCAGCCTAAGAAAACACACCTCAAGAAGCCACTCTGAGCCTGTACTCTAATGTTCCTCTTTGGTGGAGGAGCATCAGAGGACCTGTGTGAGCAGGTCTGCTTTTTAACACTAGGAAAATACTGTAGAATATAGTTTATAATGGGAAGAAGTTTCTGTATTTTAGACAGAACTGTTGCTTTTTTATCATGCTAGCATGAGCTTTACTTGCATTGTGTAATCTAGAGGAGTGATAGATGGTGTTTTGTTCAGCAAATCTAACTTCCCAGCTATAACTCAGTATTAGTTATAAATTTAAAATAGCAAAAGTTTGCATTCAGAGTCCATTTCACCTCTGGCGAGCTGTCAGAAAAATCAGTGTTCTTCAATTTATGCACCCAGTCTCAGTGCAGAAGGAACGAGGGTCTCACCTTTACATAAGCCAATATCAAGGGATAGATGGAGTGCTTATAGAAGCTCTATAAATGTTCTTTTTTTTACAAAAAGCTGTAACTGTCAAGTCAGGCAATATCCATTCTTTTGCTGTAGAAGTCACAGTATCAGAAGTACTTCCCTGTAGCAACTGTGTTTCAGGAATACTGAAATTATCACAGAATCATAGAATAGTTCTGGTTGGAAATGACCTCTGGAGGTCACCTAGTCCAGCCTCTGGCTCAGCAGCAGCACAGAGCTTAGTGTCTAATGAGTAGATTTGCTGATGGGAGCTTCAAGTACTGATTGTTTAGATAAACATCAGGAGAAGGAGATGTTTCACTCAGATCTATAGGCATTCTTTATGAGCAGTGGGTGAACTGTGTGCCCAGGGTGAGTCATTGGCTCAGGTGACTTGCTTCCAGACACAGACTAGTGGCCTATGAGTTGCTGAGAAAAATGTGACAAATCTTGAGCCAGCTTGCTGCTGGAAGCACATTAAAATGTCTGCAGCAGTAGCTATAGGGGAGTGATACAAGTTGAACCAAGTTCATGTTTAAAGCTCTTAAAGCTTTAAGCAATAAGCTTAAACCTGCCAATTCCCATTCTCAGTCTAGACTTGGCAGCCAAATCGCTCCCTTCTGAGTCACAGAAATGACCATGCCAACAGGCACGAGTGTTGAAGCACCTAGAGGAGGAGGATGAGTCTGTGCCTGTCAGTACATTCAGCTGCTCCAGCACCTGCAGTGCCAGTCGCCTGGTGACTCTGACACATGTGCTAACATGAGAGCAGCAGGGTTGGCCGTTTCTATGGTTATCACTTTGCAGATTGATTGTGGTGTCTCAGAGTTCTGTCATCTTCTAAAGCATGTTTTTTGAGGGATTCTGGAGACTTTCAGACAGAAGATATGAAGTCAGATATTCTCCCACACGCCCCAAACCTTTCCAGTTATCTTTAAAATTCATATGGGGACAGGGTGGAATGGAATTGTCTGTTTTCATACCTCGACATTTAACATGGCTTCATATTCTTCTAGTTTCTACATAAAGCGTCCAAATGTTCTGAGAAAAATAACAACTATAGATATTATAATAGGGACACAGCAAGTGCTAGAACATGCAAAAGTCTCCAGGATGATGCTGTCTTTAACAGCAGCTTGGAAAGCTTCCCTGGGGAAAAAACAAGCAGTTGATGCAATAGTCCAAGCTAGGGCATGAATGCCTTTTGGATGCAACCTATGAAATACGCAGCCTAAGGGCTCAATGTAACTTCCAGGGGGTGCCATTTGGAAACCCTGGGATCACTACCCTCTCATGGTAAGCAGCACAATGTGGCAGCTCTGTCCAGGTGGAATGTACTGATGGAAAACAAATCCTGAACTGAAGAGGTGCTGAGGTGCTGCTGCATGTGCCAAGCCAGGGAGTCTTTGGTGATGTCCATCAAGCACCAGGGCTGCAGCAATGGCTTGGTATGGAGAAAGTCTTGGTCATTGAAAAAAACACTAAGGTAGGAAAGAAAGAAGTGTTATAAAAAGCAATGTTTGAGGCTATTTTCCACCATGCTTTTTTTGTTTGTTTGTTTGAAATGGTAAAACCTTTCTATCTGTTGTCCTCTTAGCGGAGCAGTGAGCCCAGGAAGATGGGCTTGCATAAGGGCTGTGCTATAAAGAAGAGGTTGTAAATGTCAGGGAGGCCAGTGCTTTTGCAGAGGACAGACCTGGAGCAGAGGCTGGCAAGATGAGGTTTCAAAACTCCCAAGTGAGGGAAATTTTGTTGTGTGAATTATTTTTGTATGAAGTGTTCTCTGCTGTTTGACTATAAAATCAAAGGAAGAATCTGCACACAAAGAGTGAGTTAGGAAGTCTATTTATAACTAAAATATAGGAATGATTTTACAGCTTTTAGGAAGTATCGTTAGCAGATAATGTCCATTAGCAATAATGAACTTATATGGGAACTTGGTGTAAACTGACACTTTGAACATATTGTAGAATAGATGCAGAAATGCTGCTCAGGAGGCCTAAAAGAGTTGAACAAGGAAGGGCAGGCGAGGGCCAGCTTGCAGTACACACCTGTATTCAATTTCTGTTACTTATTACTCAGAGAACAGGAAATGTTTTTTGCAGGAATCTAGCCCCAAGTAAGCACATTCATTTCAAGAATTAAAGTCTATGGATTTGGGTCTTGTTGAGCTTTGAGCTAACTCAGCACTGTCAGCCCTGGCCTTCCATCATCAAAATATATAGGGCTGCTTCTTGGATTTCTGCACGTTTGCCCTGCTTGTATCACATCTTGGCATTCAAATGAGTGTTTCCCTGATAAGGCATTCCTGCAGTTCCTGTTGAATTAGCCACATTCCCAGATAGGAACATGCAAAAGCTGACTCAGATCAAGACCCTATAACAGCAGCAACCATTCTTTCAAGGTGTTGCTTGTGGTTATTGGTAGTATGCTTCTAGCTCTTCCTCTCCCTGTGCTCTCTTCAGGACTGTGAAGCCTGACCATAACCAGTCACAAAGCATTGTAGGTATGTGATTCTTGGAGGTACGATGATATCAGGACTTGCTATGCTGCAGGGGTCATTTCCCTATAAGAAATGCACAGGGCAGATTTCAAATACTATTACCCTTCTGGCAAGTTGCTGCCCTGTGTCCTTTTACCATCTCTTGACAGTTTATTCCTTTGCCTTGCAGCATTGCAGTAAGGAAAATCAATAGCCCAAGACTTACCAGCAAGCAGAGACTAAAATGGTCAGATGTTGATTGTTGTTTCTTTAAGCCTTTGATCCTCTGTCACCCATTCCCATCTTGCACCTCTCAGACTGAAGGAAAAGCTAGTTCTGTAAGCAGTGAGGGTGTCAATGTACATCTTGCATTTATCAGAGTGCACAGATTGGTGTTGGTGTGTGTGTCAGTGCAGCATCCATGGTCCACATCCAGGAGTGAGTGCTGGTGCAGGGATGGGTGCTAAGAACTGGCCTATGTCCGTACTGTAGGGTTCACGTTCTGCTGTGTATGAGCTCTTTGACATCAGCATCTCCCAGCCAAGGAAACTGAATAATTCACTGAAAGGAAACCATGAATACGTGTGCAGTGCACAGGAGAGCAGAGGGGCAGCTGACCAGTCAGTGTGGACACCCTGTTTGAGTCCCACACTGAGCTAGAGCCACGTGAAATCACAGTTACTGCTTTTTCTGGGAGAAGTTGCTGGCATTCCTTACTCTTGATTCACTGGAACTCACTTCTGTGCATATTCGGCTTCTGCCTCTTTCCTTTTGGAGGCTTTGACTATAAGAGAGAATTCTGTAGTGCTGGGACTCAGAAAAAACCCATGAGCTAACAGGTTCATTTGTCATGATAATACAGGCTCATTGCATTTCTGTCTAAATATTTCTCAGTGGCACATAAGATAATAGCTCATATTACTAGACCTGCAAGCTGCTTTTCTGGCGTCCTGGGGCCACTTAGGAAATTGTGGGTAATATCCTTCTTTATAGCCCTAAAGATTTCTTTGGAGGAAGAAAGTAAGCATTTGGATGGCTTTAAAAAATGCAGCACATATGTAACATTTAACACTTCTGGAAGTCAGTACGCATTTATTTTCCTAGTGGCTGCATTACCAATGCAATGTAAAAAATCAGAGCTCTGCAAGTACTGTAAAATGGTTTTGTGACTATTAGTTTGAGTTTCTTATTTGTGAAATGGCTTTTCTTGGAAGATACTCTTTACTTTTTCTGCATGCAGCCACTATTAGCATCGATCCAGGTGACTTTTCCAAATATTAAACATCTAGATTGCACATTCAGGTTGTGGAAGAAGCTGAACTTGCTCTTTACATTGAGAAATCTTTTACATTCACCTACACAAAACATCAGATTGTCCATGTTTTATCCATCATCACCAGCACTGCAGAGCATATTTGTAATTTTTGCCATTCAGCCATAGAATAGAAATAATTAAACGAACCTGTCAAGGTAAAATAATGAACAAACCCAAGGAAATAATGATTGATTTGTGTGTAGCCATTTCACTGGCAGAAAGCAAGTGATGGTGAATTATTTGCCATACAGAAATATGCAGTATATCTTAATGAAATGTTGCCTAGAAAACTTAACTCCTTGATGCTGGGTTCTCCAGGGAAACTCTTATCCTGAGCCCTCTGAAATTCCTGGCCTAGTTTCTTGACTTTTGTGTACAGTATTCAGTGTTAGTGTTGCAGCCAGTGATAAAATAAAACAAAAGGAGGAAGATAAACAGTTGGCCAGATTTTCCACTTGTTTGGTGTAAAATCTGGAATAAGTCTGCTGAAATCAGTGGTTGGCCTCAAATAAAAGCAGAGGAGAATTGATTATCACATCCTGGCTTGTGTATTTGCTTATGTGCCTTTCAATAGGCTGAACAACATGTGTCTGTATTTGATGATGTGCATGAAAGACACAGTATGTTTTAACTACAAATGCATGAACATTTAAGGAAAGGATATATTTCTGTTAAAGAACAGATTCCAGGTTGCTTTGATCTCAACTGGTATTTGTGAGTGTTTTCAGAGCTGGCAAACAGGTCAGAGGTAGTGAAACAGCTATTTGGAAATGCTTGTTAGACAAGTCTTTTGTATTCTTTAGGGTGTGAATAGATTGTGTTATTTCAACCTTAAGGATCTGCAAATCATTTTCTTTCTCCTTATTCGTAAATTCACACTGCTCTCAATGTATTCCAACAGTGTTTTCCTTTCCATGTCCTATAATTGGTATTCATTGTGATAGTGACCATAATGAATTCAGGAAAGATCTCTCTGGCCATCACATTTGATGTCCTAGAAATTCCATTGTAATGCAGCATTATTATAACATTAAAATAACACGTTACCAACTTGCCGCCTTCCATAGAGAAACATCACCTGCAGCGTAAGTTAATTTTATGAATATATTAGGTTGAGCTGTTGCCATCTGTTCTCCCCTTTCGAATAAGCGCAGAAAGCACAGATTTCACAATTAACTCATTAAGAAGATATGATTGATTGAAATGCACATGCATGTTCCCTGCACAATGCAGAATGTTGGGTGAGATGTGCACAACTAACCGAGCAGAGTCTGAGTCCTGGGAGTGGACGGTTTGTGAAACAGCAATGTGTATTTCTTCACACCTTCAGCTGGCCTCAGACACAGGGCCAGCAGCAGGTGACACAGAAGCTGGTCACTTCATTTGCCTCCTGAGAGTCACTGCCCACCTTTGCAGTGACTGACTGGCTGTGGATCACAGCTTGGCTTGGGAACTGCTGCTGGCTATCCTACATGAGGACAGGCTGGCATATATTATACTTCACTTTTCTGTCTTCCAGTTCTGAATCACTAGCCTTTACAATTTACCTGTCCTGATCTTTAGAAATATCTGCTTTTGTCTATCTTATAGTGAGAGAAAAAAGCAGAGAAAAAAGCAAGAAAACCTAAATGCTGTGTAGCCATGTCAGGGACATCATAGCTGCTACCACATCCTTTTCAGCAGTCTCCTCTCTGCCTACAGTGACTAGGCCCAGCCTTGTTGTCTGTGCTTGTGCAGCAGTGGCAATGCATCCATCTGTACTGCCTGCTGCTCTGTAGCAGTGTTTTCTGCACGAGGGTGCATGTCTTGCAGTGTGGAATGCTGTCCCTACATCCCTTCCCTCACACAACAGCCTCATGCAGGATGGCTGAGGGCGATCAAAGTGTCTTGAGTAAGGAGTTAATTCTGCGTTTCTCTAGAACATGGTACACACAGGCAGTGCCCTGTGAGAATAGCTGTGCTCTCCACCAGTTTGTCATGACTGTCAGGAAATATTGTGGTTTTCAGTGACATTACAATCCTGAAACCTTTGCATGTATCTCTTTTAACATTATAAAGATAGTCATTATTCAAAATTACCTTCTTGGGAAGAAAGTTTTGTGGGGTTTTTGCATTGTCCACTGATGTAAAAGATGCTGGCTCAGCAGTAACCTTGCCAGCTAGTGAGCTCATTTCAGTCTTGATAGCTCATTCTCGCAAATGCTCAGCAGTAGTGTTATGTCAGCTCTTCACATGGCGAGCTGCAGGGTTTGGTCCCAGCCTGCATGATATTCTTGTATATTATAAGAGTTGCTAAAAGGAATGATAATTCCTGGCTTTATTCCTGAACAACCTGGGATGGTCCCAAATGCATCAGGGAGCAATGGCAGAAACATGTGCAGACTGATAACCTGTAAATTCTGCAGCACACATGATAAATACTGGAAAACTCCAGAGCCATTTCATGAGGCCTTTAAACATATGTCATATTTGGGAGTGTGATCAGACTGTACTTGCATTTTTAAAACAGGTTTTGTTTTATGTAATCCCCTTTCCCATGTCCCTTGCACATAAATAAAACACCAGGTGGACTAACCAGCACAGAATGATCTTAAATCTGCTGGATGTGCTACGCTACCCCTAGTACTTCACTTGAGATGGATTTCACAGATTGAAAATGCACTGCTGATTTATTTTATTTTTCATTTTAAATGAAAGCAGCTGCATTAAGTAGAGGGGATGTGTGCTCTGTTCTCCTGTCCACTTGCATTGCAGGAAGGATTTGTTTCATGGATGCCCGTGGTTGTGGGCTCAGCTAGCCACAAGGGATCCGTCACTGACAACTCATTAAAAGCTGAACCATCACTCCTGAGAAACAGATTTCCTCACTGTAAAGGTTGCTTTCCCCCGAGTAAAATGTCAGCTAAATAAAAGCTGAAATACCTCCCTGGTGTGCTCTACCTATGAAGTACAACTACATAAGGATAGAAGTATTTAGTATGGGAGGATGTATGTTTGGTGGCATTTAGTGTGGTGGAATTGAATATTTTTAAAGTTTTCATTTTTCTGATGCAAAGTGAAGCTGACGACCTCCATAATAAGCTTATGCATAATTTTGATTTACCACATTTCTGTTTTCAGTGTGTCCACCGTAGTATATATTGTTTTCAGTATCGATTTTGGGGCAAACCATTGATTTTAAAATACTACTTAAAGGCGTAAGACAAGCATAAATACCAGTTGTTTTTTCCTTTTCTGGAAATGTATTCAAAGATCATTTAAAGTCTGCACTTCCTGTGTTCATCTGGTAAAATCCTAATGCTGATGACAAGAAAGATGAAGTGGACCACATAGGCCTAAGTTGTCCTTTCCGTTTACTTCAAGTTCTGTTCTGATCTGCCCTATGCTTTGTATTTTGCATAATGTATTGCCTGATCCTGCCTAAAAGGGCTGCTTCTATAGCTGCTAGTAATGCAGCTTGGTCATCAGTGGGGGATTGAAGAGTGACACGATGTGCTGCCTCCCATCAGGAAGATCACCCCTTCTGAGAGAGCCATGTGAACCATTTGCACTGGAGTTCAGCATTTGGGTGTGAGAACCCCAGGCTTGAGGGTCACTTTCAAACGTTGTAGTGAATTTTCTGTTTGATGAGGTGAAAAATATTTGAACACTCATTTTGGGGCATCTGGTGAGTTAAGTTGTGTGTAGTTCACTTGTGTAGGTGTGACACTGCTCTAAACTTTAACATGAGGCCATAAGCTCCGTGTGCAGAGTTTGACGAAGAAGAACCTCACCCCCAAGTTTGAATGGGATCTGTTATCTGGGGTTTGAAACCTGCTACAAGTCATGGTGACGACTGATATTCCCAGAGATTACTTATCTGCTTGCTTATTCCGCTGAGCTCTGCTCGGTGCTTTCTGGGCTCATTATTCTTTTACCCTAATAAAGCCGGGATAAATTCTGATGCAGCACCCGTGGTGCAGCGCTGCTGTTGGATGGAGAGTAATGAATAGCAGATTTGGCCCTTTTCTGGTTTAATAGTCTTACAAAAGTCTCCTTGACAGAAACAAACTCCAGAAAATACCATGATTTAAAAACAGGCTCTGTGGTATTCTTACAGTCCTTTTGATATGAAACTTGATTAAAATGGGATATGACAGCAGTTGAAAAAGTATGAAAATCAAATTTTCTTCATTATGTACTTTTTTAGGCTAACCTATGCTTACAGTTTATCATTGTATAATTTATGCTGCCTTTGTGCCATAGCTTAATTTTGAATGCATTTGTTGAAAATTTCCTGTAGCATTCATCTGTGATTGTCAAAAGGAACTTTCATTCTAAAAAAAAGATAGCACTGGTTTTAATTATAATTCTCAATAGCTTCATAACCACTGTGAACTCTGAATTTACGTCATTTTTATGATAGCCACACCATTCCAGGTTTATTGATTTTGTCATTTGCTTCATTACATTTAATGCAAACCTTTTGTATGGAATTATTCCGGTGCTGTGCTGGGCATGGAGAGGTCAGCCTAGGCAGTCTCTAGCCAAAACAGGATAGCAATATCATTTTAGTGCAGACTCCAATGAATAAATGGAGGTTGTAAATACCATCCACCAGCAGAATAAAGTTTGCCTTCTCCTCTTGACCTTTCCAGCTGGACAAAGTTAAAACCATAGCTTGAGCTGTCTGTTTTGTTGTTCTTCCTCCTCTCCCCATGTTTCAGCTTGGCTCTGCAGTCAGTGCAGCACATGTCTTAGCCAGGGAGAAAAAGGGTCTTTTGGCACAAGAGCAGTGCCTGCTCATTCAGTGACAGTGCCACACTCTGCTGTGGGATGTGTACAGCAGGACCAATTCTGTGCAGAATGGAGAGGGGTCTGCAGGGAGTGCTTTTGGCTTTCCAGGCTGAGATCCTGTGGGTCTCTGCAGTCTCCAGTTGTTTTGCCATCTCACTGGGATGCAGTTTTGATATTGCATTTTATAAATGTGCAAGAGTGTTCCTGGGTTTGTTTTACCTTTTAAGGTGAATAAAACCTCCTCGGTTCTTACTTAATACTGCATCACTTTTTCTAGGTAACACAATTACTATTTTTAATCTAACCCCATTAAAAAAAGCGATGAAAACACTAGTGCAAACCAAGTAAGTAAATGGATTCTTGTTTTCTTCAATTACTTAGGCTCAGAAATTCATTTCAGTAATTGACTGGGGGAATAGATTTCCTGCACCACTCTTCCTTGACCACAGAGTAAGATGAATGTCCCCCTTCCTGACCCCACCTCAGCAAGGCTGCTGCATGCCCATTGTCAGTCCTCATCTCGGCTGCAGCTTTCTGTGCCAGAGCAGAACAAGGACTACGACTACAAAGCCTGTATAGTTTCTTGCCACATTTAGAGCATGGAAGGGAGTAATTATGGTTCTCATTCAGTGATACTGTATGTTACTGGGCTTCACTATCTTGCAGTTGGGTGGCTCCAGGAGATAAAGTGGCTGTAGGAAAATGAAGCCACCTGTATTACAGTTCAATCCAAAATTGTTATGCCTTGAAAGGCAGATATTTTTGGAGGGAAAAAAAGAATTAAACTGTAATGGTATGGTTGTATTTTACAGTCTTTTCATCATAAATTGGTTTTATATGAACATATGTTCACTGTATTTATACAGCAAGGGATATTATGCAGTCTTTTTAAACAGCTAAATTGCTGCTTCATTTGAAAATGTCCTCACAAGCAGCTCAGATCATGTAAATCCTACGTAGATATTAAGAAGATCATTTTATTTTAACAAATCATGTTTGTGCTTGGGTCTGCAATGTTTTCTTCTAGTGTAAAATACGGATCTAACTCTAAGTGGAGCACAGAGGGAATCCTCAGACATGCAAATATCTGTTAGGAGATGAGTAGAATCAGTGCAAAGTTGATGTCTAGGTGTAAATCTCAGAATGGTTTTAGTAAAGTAGCTTTGAGGTAGGCAAGAATAAAAACCCTTTTGTTTAAGACCAGATGACACAGGACAAATGCAAGAGAGCAGCATCGGAAAGGGCTCTTAGATGATGGTCTCATTTGTACAAATGATTTCTGCTACAGAATATAATTTTCCTCCACTTTTTTTCCTATGAAAACCCTGTGAGATCTAATTTTGCTTTTCTTTACCCTTTGGTGGTCCCATAAATGTCAAAGAAACAAATGAGAGAATTCTGTCTTCATGTGGAAATAACCTCTGCTCCAGTCTGTTGTGGGTTTTTTAACACTCTTTTTGGAGTTATTTTTCCAAATCATTGAACAGTAGTGCAGTAACGCTGTGAGAATATGCATACACAGCTTGTCCAATGTGCCATCTTCACACTTAAAATCCTTCTTTCTTTCTCTTGTTTTACTATGGCAAGTGAGGATTTACTTGCTCTTTTGAAGGAACATGAGCCTTTCTAGAAGGATCAATGTATTTTCCTATATAATTCTGCATCGATATCCTGACAATCAGAAGTTGCTTAAAAGGCAGTCAATATATTAATACTAGGATGTAGAATGGTGCTTCTCCAACAACCACCAGACCCTAGAATTTCACTCATTTAAACGGATGAGCTAATGAGCTATATAAAACTGTGTCGTGGTGCGCAGGGTTTCTTCAGGCAAACGGTTTGCATTAAGATCCCTATAAGCTGTTCTTGCTGTGTATCCAGGGGCACAGCATACAAATCACTGCACCCAAGTCACTACCTTTCAGTGCATTATTCTTCTTCATACGCATTAAACATTGCTTGTTATGATGTGTAGTGGGAAATGCATCTTTCTGGTGTGAAAATCAGCTTTAGAAATGATATTGTTTTCTTTTTTTCTTCTTCCCTCTGCTTTCTTTTGTGACCCCTCAGTAGCCCTGTCCATGAGTTTCACCCTTGAACCTGCTTTATTTTGTATTTAATTTATACACTTAAGCTCAGGTCATATACAGCATCAGGTATTGATTAGGTCCTGCTTTTAAACTCAAGCTTAGAAGGAAGATGACTGCTGCAAGGAGGTCAAGTGGCTTGCCTGGAATGATTCACTGGAGAAAGGGGCTTACAGTTATGTGGACTGGTTTGATGGGGGGGTTGTTGTTGGTAGTGGGTTGGTTTTTAGCTTTCTGCCTTCAGTTCACTTTGCTTTTCAAAGATGTGGAGCTCTCACTGCTTGTGGAGCAGCTGGAAAGCATCATTAAGGGTTAATGTGCAGGCTGGGAGATAGCAGCAATCTCTTGCCAATAAGTTAGGCAAGCAGCACTCTCAGGAGGATGACTGAGAAGGATGAGAGGAATGTCTGGGAAGCCAGTTGTGCAGGTATCCTCTTTACCTACTTACAAAAGATTTGTTGCTTTGATTGCAAGAAAGAAAACTTCGGGGCAAGGCTTTTCTGTGGCCATTCAATTTCAGTGCTGTCACATTTCAGTATGAATTAGATGGTTGAGATTTTGGTTAAAGGGTCAGGCAAGGTAACTGCTATGCTCTTTTGATCCCAACTTGCTGCCTAATCCTGCTGGGGAGTAAAAGTTCTCTTGGACATGACTGCCTTTTTGTTAAAACAATCCTGGCAGAGGAAGCAGCTGCCTCTGCCAGGAATACATTTATGGACTAATGTCAGGAAAAAATACTAATAAAAAATACCACCTAGCAAGGATATTTCAAATCATATGGATTAAGTTAACTGGTAAGATTCTTTGTTAATGGTTTCAATTTTGTCAGACTTGTAGAATCATTATTCAGTGGCTGCTAAATAAATGTGAAGGAACAGTTCAGATGTGTAATCATTGATATTTAAGAAATCACCTGTTAATTTCAGAATTAAATTCTTTTTAAAACAAAAACTTAGCAATTTGTGGAGAAAAATCTTGAAGTTATAAATTCTAGGAAATTATGTATATACACTGCCTGTGCAATGTTTCCTGTTGATGTTAGATGAAAGGTGTAAAATTAGTTAATAATACCAACAATATTTCTAATGGTAAGCCATCTTCTACCTATATTTTTTTTTCTTTTTAAATTGGGATGGAGTTATTTTGTGATGCTGGTTTTACCAGTTTTAAATTGAATATTTCACTTTTCTGTTCACTGGAAGTCCTGCATTTATAGATAAACACAGGCTTTTGAGTTACCTTGCTCAAGTCTCCTGCGAGGTGGAATGAAGCCCTTTGAGGGTGATCTATCGCCCTGTTTTCTGCAATGTGTGTTGTCTTGGAGATTATGGTTGTCCCTTGGTGTGAAGCTTTGTAAACTGTGAAGTTCCATATCCAGGGTCAAGTTATTCCTTGTCCAGCAGTTAATCTCTCCAAGTGAATAACAATCCAGAAGGAAAACTGAAAGACAGACTTCAGCACCTGTTAGGCTGCTTTTAAGTTCTACCCAAGATCTAAACTTATGTGAGGGTCTCAGTACCCAATAATAGGGGGTTTGATGATATTTTTACCTTGGACTTGATTCTT
>JANHGB010049884.1:50286-87279 GCA_026283785.1 Coracopsis vasa
AAAAGCTGTTTAAAAGGTGTTTGGTATGTAAGAGGGAGGAGAGACAGGCGTTTGGCAGGCTTGTTCAGTGCAGTCATTGGCTTCTGGGGAGGATCCTTCTCTGAGGGCTGAAATAACACCACGTTGTGCTCTTCATGTACCACAAACTTTACACATCGGCTGTTAAGGCTGCAGCACAGACCAAAAAAAGAAAAAAGGATTTGACAGTGAATGCTGACTCTAACAGAGAAAAAGCACATTAGATTTAGAGCACTGTCACTGTAATGTAAAATCCAATATTGCCCAGAACTCAGTATCTGAGTAGGTAATTTGCTTATTACTAATAGTTACTTGTTCACTCAGAGACCTTTTCTGGAACAGGTTTTGACTATAGGAACTGATACAAAGCTTTCCCTGTTACCTGAAAGTTAATACTGCAAAGCTGAAAGTGTTAATACCTGTGCAAGCACACAGTCCTCAGCCAAAATGGAGAGGGAGCCGGGGTGGTAGGGAACAGACACCCTCAGCATCTGAACTGGGGCTGGTCCAGCACTGAAGCAGTGTATACTTAAATACAGCAAGGAGGGCCTGCTCAGGCTGCTGAAAAGCTTGCCTTTAAGTCACAGGGGCTGAAACAGCAAATGGTACGTGGTTAGAGGAAGCACCTGCCTTGCACAGACCTGGCACCTGCAGAGTGCATTGCCTTTGGCTTCCGAAACCAGGCAAAATAACAGGCTATATAGGCAGTGCTGTGCCACACACCACAGTGGTTTGAAAACACAGCTGATGTTTCCCCAAGGAAACAGCCCCAAGGGCTCTACCTAGCTTGCACTGATGCTCGAAGGAGTTTTGCCATCGGTTTCCGCAGAAGTTCCGTTTTCTGAGGGACCAGGGAGTGGTGGCTATGTGTGTTTATCCATCACAGTCAGATGGGACACCTTTGGCCCCTCTGTTTCCCAGGCTGGGATATTGCTATGGATCAGAGAGTGTGTGTCGCACATGCTGAGTTAACAGTAGGTACCTGCAGAGTTCCTTATCTTGCAACTTATGTTATCAAGAGTACTGTTTGATTTCTTTATGAATAGCACTTCTCAGGAAAAGTAATGGGTTACCACTATAAAGTTTCTCTTGTCTGTCAGATTGAAAAGTCTGCTGTGTGGGGAAAGACAGACAGACAAGGTGAAAGAAATCATGAACACCTCTAAAATTGATGCTTTTCTCCTTTTTTTGATGGGCTGATTTTCTGTATCCGCAGTGAGTGAATCAGACAGACTGTGCTATGGCTTTCACTGGAATAGTCTGAATAACAAATGAGCCTTTTTTGTAATATACCGAGTCTGCAGGCTATGAAAAAGTTGCTGGGAGTGCATTTCTTCACCCCAGAATGTAGTAAATGTTGAATTAGTTTATTTACCTCTCTGCTTTTAATCAGTTAATTCTATGGCAGTTATTTGTGGGTGGGAGAAAAGGAGGATATATAAAATACATCCTAATCAGCCCTTTAATGCATTTTTAATTTTCAGCCCAGACGTACTGCTACAGGAAAAATCAATCTTATTTCTAAAAGATGAGAAAACAGATTGATAGTATCTATTTCTAGAGGTATTTTTCTTGCAGTCACAAAATGGGAGTTTTCTATTTCCAACCTAATCTGATTTTTTTCCCAAGTTTTTCTTCAAAGAAAGTTTGGGTATTTAATCTCTCTATCAAAATTAATTAGCTGAATGCCCCAGAGAATATCATCTCTTCAGTTGTAAAAGTCAGAAATGTTAAAAAATTAAAGCAATTTGAACCATCAAAGCATGTTAAGTGAAACTAAATTCCATCATTTCAGACCCACAATGTATTTTATGCAGATAAGTTTTAACCTGTAATGCAGTGTGTAGGAAATATTTAATGATTCTGGCAAAAATTACTCTAATTATTTGCTTGGAGAGTTTGCAAAGGTACCAAATAATGTGTTTCTTCTTTAGCTCCCTGAAAACTTGTGACCTTTCTGGTACCAAACATTTCCACTTCTGCACCTTTTCTCATTACACCCACCCGTCTACAGAACTCTAAATTCTGCAGATAACTGAGGGCAGACTCCAAATGCTGAGCATTACTTGAACAAAACCCCAGACACTTTCTTTAAAAGCATTTTGGTTTCTGGATTGCACTGTTCATTCACCTTGAATTCTTCAAAACCCATGAGTGCAAGGAGCTTGGTGATTTGGTAGATGTAGGAAGAGGAGGAAGTTGTGCAGTTGTCCTTCAAAATGAAGAGCACTCAATGGTCCATGTTAGTTATTTCTTCTATCAACAAGCTGTTTCCATTCACTACTGTTATTTTCTTTTTCCACATTATGAATACATCCCTGTACCAACAAAGAGCAGAGAGCGGAGATGGAAACAGGGCTGAAATCTGTGGCTAATTTCAGTACCTGACCTGGTGCAATGAGGTGCTAACCTGAGCTGGAGCTCGGACCAGCCTAAGGTGCTCACTCCAGCTCCCAGTACACACACAGTCTTTTGGTCACTGCTTTGTTTATGAGCTTCCACATTCCAATTGTCCTAATCCCTGATCCTATGATCTGACCTATGTACACCATAATGAAGGTGCCAAGTGTTACTGGTGACTGACTTTTAGGTTAAAAAGCTGCAATAATGTTGACTATGAAGTGCTTTGGTGCCTTCTATTGATTGTCTTTGCCCCTGCAGCAAGGTGAAATAGTATCTGAGAAATTACATGCAGCACTGACATCCTTCCTTAAACAGCTCCTGGTATTTGCAGTGGGACTTGGTTTGTTCATTTGTCAGATTTTCTGTTGTATTTCCCATAAAGGTTTTGCCTTTAATCTGTTGCTAAAGTAAGGATTTTTCTTGTTGATGTACTTCCTCTCCCCCTTTTCATAAGATGATAAAGCAGATTTCAGTGGGTTTCTTCTTGCATTCCAAGACAGAGAAAGATGTGTGCGACCACTGAACCAGTAACAAAATGGAAAAGGGGCATCCTTTTTTGAAGGGGTGGCACAAGTTATTAACTAACTTATGGCCTGTTGGAAATGTGCAGAAAAGCAGAAGAAAATGAATGTGGAACTTTACCTGACTATAGTGTCATTTTTAGGAGGAGGTTTTCTGCTCTGCTTAATTTTTAGTTATGTCCTGTGGCAGTAGCTGGCAATAACAGTATTATTGAGAAACGTGTATTGGTCTAGAACATTGAAAGATTATTAAAAACCCTCACAAAACTATACAAAACAACCCAAACCCCAAAGTCCTCAAAATCGTCGTGCCGTATTCCCTAATGCATGTGCAATACAGTGTTCATATCCTTTGTAGGCTAGCGATAAGTCCAGAACTGTATTTCCAAATGCCCAAAATTATGAAGCATAAAAAACGCTCTCAGAATTTCACCTTCAGTCTCTTAGGATACACGAATAAAAGGAATTAATTCGAAGATGGTTCAGCAGGCTCATTGAACTGGATAAACTGAAGTGAATGGATGTGCTATTGTCATTAAACTGGAAGGGTTGAACAACACTCGTGTTTTTAGGACCCATTGGACAGTAAGATACAGTACTCAATTTAGCAGAAAAAGCCTTTATTTATTATTGGCTTGTCTCACTGGGGTAGCTCAAAACCTGTGCGGTGACATGGCAGTTGTGCCATGTGGATAGGAGAGAGAGAATCAGGAGTTGCTGTTGGCAACTTAGGTGGAGTGTTCTCCTTGTTTTATATTGTAAAGATGGTTTTCATCCTACTTTGAGTGATAGCGAGAGGGTCTGGAGCATGAACACATCCTGTTCATTGCAGATTTTCTGTAAAAAACAGTTTCTGCATGCAAAAGTTTTTACCATTCCAAGAGCTAATCCTAGGAGGTCTGTGGAGAGTTTTCTATTAAGGCAGAAAATGATTTCTTGCTGTATAGAGCAAGTACGGGATGATTTGGGGGTTTGGTTGTTGTTAATCTTGTTAATTGGTGTATGTCTTTCAAATCTCTCAGCTTGAAAATCTCTTTTCCTGAGTTTCACCCACTTTTTTAAACAAATGAGCGTTGATTCTGTCATTGAGTCTTTAGCAATGAACTACACGCTCAGGAACCCGCCCTTCCACTCTGAAAATTGTGGCAGTTCGCTCACCAGTAGTATTGGTCACCCAGACGTTCCCGGCAATTTTAAGTTGGGACTTCAATTCCAAATGAGCCCTAAATATTTGATCTAAAAGAAACAAGTTAGTGTTTGCGTACCTAACCTTTACAATGCAAACATTTGTGCCTCACTCCTCTTCCTGCTCGTCAGAAGAGCACCCAGCTCCAACCCCACGCGGTGCTTTCCTTCGGTCTGTGCCCCGGCACAGGGGACCCAGCGCGCTCTGTCAGACCAGTTGTGGTCTGCATCCCCTGGTCATTGTCTGACACATCAGCCATCCGAGCATTTTGCAAGCAGAATAGGATCATTCATCCTTACTTTATTCAATCCAATACGTTCCTGTTACAAAGGATTCTGTTTCATGAAACATTTAGTAACCTGTGCAATTTCTGATAGAGATGTCGGGGTGAGCGTGCTTGTAATACACACTGCCTTTAGTCACAGAAACTTTATTTTGTGCTACAGCCGCTGTTTAATTGTTCCCAGGGTTGCCTAGTGTATGCTGAACACTCGGTTATATAGTCAGTTTTACTTATTTGCAGAATGCTATTCTGGGCATGTCTTAACTAGATAGAAGATTTGTATTTGCTTTCCCAACCTGGAGAGTCAGGGAGCGAATGTCATGACATAATTCTAAATATATGAGATGTCATTGCTTAATGAAAGCCTGAAAATGCCACGCAAATGCGATTTCCTCCTCTGTTTTGCTGGAAATTATGGTTGGTTGAGGCAATCAGGGTCCAATTTGAGCTCTGTAAATTGGGTTCCTATAACTGATATCAAAATATCTAAATAGAATAATGAAAATGAGGATTCTATTTAAAATGTTGCACATAGCTGGTTTGCTTGTTCATATTTGAGTACAGTAAGGTTAAAATTATTGTGTTTTGGGTTTTTTTTTACCCAAGGGTATATGTTAGCTCAAATGTATGTAAATAAGAAAATGAATTTAAAATCTTTAGTTATTTCATCAGTCAGCATGTACATAATATGTGCCACAGAACTGAAGGGAGTAACCATTGGTAGGATATGAGTAATTGGAGTAGCTACCATTTAGGTGAAATTAGATGAAAACCAAGGAGTTTGGCTTTTCTAAGGGTATCCTCCGTTTTCTGTGTTGAGCCTGTATCCCAGACAATGAACTTGTGCCAGAAGAAGAACACAACTCAGTTTGGCAGTTGGGAAGCGATGCACCCACAGTATAGAGCTATCAGTGGGCAGATGGTAATTTCCAGTTTTCTTTACTCCATTACTCATTAGAATGTCCTGTAGTTTATACCCTGCCCATTCTTCCTGCCTCCTGTATCGCTGTAGGTCTTGAAAGAAGGAGAAATGCTGCTGCAGAACCTGGCTTCTGTTATTTCAAGGGTTCTATTCTATAAATCAGTTGGAGATAAGATTAACTGCAGCAAGGGCTTTTTTTTGGAGAACTCCTAGAAAGGCACTGCGCACCTGGTGGACCCCAGTGACATGAGATGCACAATTACTGTAAAGGATTGATGGAGGAAAGATGAGGTACTTGCATTGTTGCTTGATAAGGAGTGTCTTTATTTGCTGATACGCATCGGTGGGAGACGTAGTGTCAGCGCACAAGATATGGAGCTGAAATCTGAGATAACCTCTGTTCTATAACATATTGCAAAATGTGAGGTTAGAAATACAACCCAGTGAAAGGAACACTATCCAGATGGCATTGTGGTGACAGGCTTTATATCAAAGACCAGCTGAGACAAAATAAGACTGGGCAAGAGAGGGCCTCTGAAAACCACTGGTGCCTGTTACAGAGGTAATGTAACTGTGTCTTTATGGGGAGAATATATTTGCATAAATTCATTGATCAATGATTTTGCTAATCCTGCAGTATTCCAGGCATGTCCCAGCAAATTGATGAACACTTCTATCAATCCTCAGTGTGGGTGCCTAATTACATTGCGTGTTTAGAAAAGATGGATTTTTCCCTTCCTAGAGCATATGTAGTAGTTGAGTGCTGTGCTCATTCACCTTTCCTGCTCCCATTAGGTTGGAGGTTTTTTTCCCTTTCAGAATAGCCTGGAGCCATGCAGGCTGGAGAACTTATCAAGATAAGAGCAATGCCAGGTTAGAATTATTGGTTTCATGAATCACTGCCCAGTATGCTTCTTGAGGAAGCCTGGCTTTATGGCTTGTGTAGTGCAAGCCATTCACTGGTGCTGCAGTCACTGCTCCGACAGACTCCAAAGTCAAAACTCCAGAGACAGAGATTTCTGGCAAACCTTCTCTCCCATGATACTGTTTCATTTGCATGCTCTGCTCATCTTCTGACCTGCCCTCCTTCACCTTTGACTAATACAGTTTCTTCATCAGTAATACAAAAGATGTAGAACAAGCATTTTGACTGTTGAAAGTCAAATGAATGTGAACGACTCAATCCAGAGGACACTCAACTGTATATTTAATGCAGACATGCAGCTTGGCACCTTAACCAAAAGCTGAGCTGAAGAATATGATGGGAATAAAGCTCCTAGCAGATGAAGTTGAGGTGATGACAGAGATCTGAGTGAAAGTAACAAGTTCAAGGTAGATGAGTAGTTGTTTATGCCATGATTTGGAAGTCGCTGTTGATTCGACTTCCCAGAGCATCTGGATGACGATCCTTGGGTAGCTGGATGGAATCCTGTCAGCATTAATAAGGCCTCTTTGGCTGGGGAAGAAGGCTGCATGCCTGCATGGCAGAGGTTTCTGTGACACCAGTATCAAATATACCAGCATGTCCTCAGCCCATCTGTGACACCCTTTGGGGTCCAAAACTGTCAGTGACTTTGGGAACTCCTGCCTGCTCCGAGGTCAGTCTCCAAACAGGAAAAATTGAAACAGAAAATGTTTCAAAGCACATAATAGTCACTGCCTTTTCTCCCTGTGTGCAATTAAGGGTATTATATGTGACCTATAGGGTATGAATGGTTTGTCTTTTTCAGCAGTTGCTTTTGTCTCTCTGCTGTGCTGGTAGAACAACACAGACAAAGGCTTTGTGCTGCAGCCAGTCTTTGTATGAGAGAGGACTCCAAAGTCTGGTTTCTCCTGAAAGAGAGGGTACAATTATGATGGGAACTCTGTGTAGCAGAATTGTTGGTCTACCACTTCAAGCATTGTGTCAGATATTTAACCTTCAGCTGCAGCTGCTGGGCGCAGGGTACTACTTATTAGCAATATTCAATATTTTTAGCTGCAACACTAATGTTGTGTCTGTAGTAAACTGGAAATCAAAACAGTAATGTGTAGTTAGCTTAATAAGTGAAGTAGATAGTTGCATCTGCACCTGAAAAATGCATAGGTAGAGGCTTCTGATCAAAATAAATCAAAATCTAAATCAAATAGGTTTTTTTTTCCTTGCAATTTGCAAGGTTATGCATACAATGTAAGTATATATGCAGGTAAGTATGTATGATGAGAAGAGCATGTATGTTATGTTTAAATCAGCAAAGTAATAGTAAAAAATTCTAAAAGAAATATGATTGGCATCAATTTCTTTACAAAGATATCCAGTTCTGTGTTTCAGAAAATTTAAGAGCTGCATTAAGGGTGGAAGTATAAAACAATTTCACAGTAATTTGAAGCCAAATACTCATAATTTCTATGTTAATTTACTTATCATAAATGAACCAATTTCACGTTAACTGGTTTGATACTTCTGAAGTGGAATTACATTTCTTAAGTTTCTGTTTTGGGGTGAATAATTCAAATGCATTGTTTTAGTGTGTACAAGTGGTGGATGACATCTGCAGGTCCTTAGAAACAAACACTGCAGGATCATCCAGAAACCTTTGTTGTGCTGTACCATGTTGCTCTTGAGTACTTTAGGGATACTCAGGAAATAACACGCTCAGGTGAAAGAGTATCAAACGAGGTGGCTACATAAAGGCATTGAAGGAAACAACAGACAGTAGTGCCATTAAAATTACACTCATCCCTCTTGTGTTCACAATGCTGGATGGTGTGAGGTGTCTGTGGTTTGCAAGGGCCAGACTGTGGCTGAGACTGGGGTTTATCTAAGGGTCAAATAGAAGAGAAAAGCATGGAAGTTGGGTTGATGGCTGTGATAAAGCAATGTAGGAGCATCCACTGAGTGAGGTCTTTGTTCACCAGGTTGGTGATTTAGATTTGCTTTCGCATCTTTTGCCATTAGATTCTTAGACTGTGTCTGTCACTACAAGTGCTTTGTTGGGAGAAGGGCGGGTGGGGAAAGCGGCTCCTGTCCATGGCTTTCAGCTTTGGACTTGGCTCCTGTGATAAATAAATTGCCGCAATGCAGCATCTCTGCGACGACGCTCGAAGGCCGCTGAGAAGCCCCTGTTGGTGCAAGAGGAGGCTTGGGCTGGGCGGGCTCTGGGGAGGGGGTAGTCCCCTCCGCGAGCACCCGAGCTTCTGACTGGCTCCTTGGGCAATTTCAGTCATGTCTTAAAAGGGTTGGGTCCGGTTTATCTGCGAGACACCCCGTCTTCCATCCGCGCCAGGGCGGTAGCGATCAGGTGAGGCACTTCAGCCAAGACTTAGGCTGAAGCAGTCAGGACAGAGCATCCACAGTGGCAGTTAGGTTTTATTTTGTATGCAGGCAGATAGTACGGAGAACAACTGTACGACTCCTTTTATTTAGCTACTTCTTGCGCTTGTAGAACATTCCTGAACAGACCACGAGGGCTTCGAATTTTTTCCTGTGTATATTTTATTTTGCACTTTCTTTTTACTCTGTGGACTGAACGCAAATGAAGCACTGTGAGTATTTGCTATTTGAATTGTTATGGTTTCTTAGCTGTATTGCATACGCGTGCATGAATATAAGCAGGTATTGGTGGTGTTTGGGAGAAATTTAACAATTGGAGAGGTGCTTTTAAACATATTGACCTTCTTCTTGTGCGATGCACGCAAGCGCTAATATATTGAAAGAGAATCCTGATCCCTTTCCAGTTTCACCAAGAAACATGTAATTGCCCTTGTCTAGGAGCTGTGTGTTGTCTTTGTTCTTTCAAAGCATTTCTTTCCTCTATCAATGTAACTTTTCCTTAGCAACTGTTCATACATGCAAGTCTAAGTTCACAGAATGTGCCTATTGCACATTCCCTATTTCGTTCATGTGGATTTATATTAGTCTATATATTAGCCTTCATGTCCAGCCTGTACTCATTGCAAGTAGGGGCAGCACATACTGCTACAGTATAAAATTACTCCACAAATGCGATCTGTATCTCTTGCATTTTGGGGAGGCACCTTTGGCAGTAAAGATGAGGTTCCCTCTTTAAAAGCTTTGTCGTTTCCTTCCTCTGCTGCTGAAAGCTAAGAATTGCCTTTGTGGTTCCATGCCGCACCATGCTGATCATGCCTTTAAGGCCATCTTCCCGCTCCTCTCTCCCAGTGGGAATCCCAGTGGCCCTGGGAGCCAGCAGCACTGAGGCACTGGGCTCCTGAAATTAAGGGGCTGCTCTGGCAAGAGGAACAAGTGGTGTTATTTTGCCTGCAGGACCTGGTAGGTCTGCCATGGGAGAGGAATAAGAACAAGGGGCTCTGGCAGCCCACTCTCCATGGTTGCCTGTTGCCAGGCTCCTTAAAGACTTTAGCAAAACCTTTGGCACTTATATCAGCTACTCAGGCTGAACTGCTGCAATGCCATTTCTATTCCTTGTAATATTTATACAACTGTAATAGACATCATCTCACTCAGCTGCCTGCTGCATCCCTGGGTTTGGCCAGCTCATCTCTACCTTGGTCCTAGTGGCCACCATGGGACCTGCAGGAATCCGCAATGCCGCATTGCGGCACTTGATGAAGTCGCAACAGGCTGGCACAATGAGCGCCCCAAAGAGAGTGAATATTGTCACACAGCGCCTTACAATGTCACTTCCTCCAGCTCTGAAAGGACAACTAATTTTTGTCTGCCACTTGGAATGGCTTTTCTGTCCTGGGGTGTGTTACACTGACAAGTATGAAAAGAATATGTTAGTTATGGTAGGGAAGTCTATCAAAACAGAGGCTTTTGCTGTAGGGTTATAGCATTAAGGTTGCACTGTACTCAAATTAAAACACAGTATTGAAGAATTATATTGTTCCCCTCTGATCCAGATTTAATCAGTTTCTTTAGAAGTTCTTTTGGTGGAGTCCTGTAAGAAAACTGCAGCACTCAGCTGACTGAATGCTGAAACCTTTTACCTTGGAAATCATCATTCAATACCTTCAGCCTGAACAAATGGCACAAGTCGCTTGCTTCTTTCAAATTATAGAATTGGACTGTGTTAGTTTGAATTGGATTGTGTTTATAAGACTGCTTTAGCTTCAGAAAGGACTAAGCAAAAACAACTGTTCAGGCAGGAACCTGAGAAAGCTGTTGTATTTTGCTGAAGTACTGATGCGTCAAACTTAAGGTTTGTATGATCTGGCTCTTGTTGATTCTTTTTCATCCTTTCCATGAATACACTCTGGAGGCTTTCAGCCCTCTGTATGCCTCAAAAACTCAATCCAGTTTCCATTGATTTTGGCAGGAGTAGCGCAGAATCCATAAACTACAGTACCTGACGTGCATGCACTTGGGTAACACCAAAAGAGAGAGCGCTGTATAACTGGGGAAAGAAAGAAATGAAAATTCCTATTATTAATTTAATTATGTTATTCATTGAGCAAGAGGTTTTCAAATGAACCTACAAAGCACAGTCTGGGTGAGTTGAAATTTATTCAGTTATATTTTTGGTCACTGTGGCTCCTGTGAAAATCTGCACCTAAATAAATAGATTGCAGGGACTAGATTCGGACCCTGCTGAAATCAGCAGCAGGAATTGTTCTGAGTTCAGTGGACACTGGTCTGAGGGTGATGATAATTGGACTTGTTCCCAGTGGTTCTAGGCAATAGTATCAGCTCTGGAAATCAGCTGCCATAGAGAAACATCAAAACCACCCTGATGATGTAGAACATTTATTCAGTGTTTGCACAAATACTTTTCTTCCTCAGAGTCCAAATACTTACAGAAATGTATGGATGTAATTGGGACATCGAGCCACAGCAGCCATTCCCAGTACAGTGTACTAAAAATATGCAGCCTTTGGGCAAAGACTTGAGAAAATCCCATGCTTCAGAAAAACCTAAAGGCAGTGTTTCTGGGGCCATATGTGAGTTTAGAAAAATTACTCATTGGAGATTCCTTAATATAAAAATAAAGCAGTGGGAGAATAATTCCAGCCTGTGTTCTTTTTCTCTTTGCACCAATGCTTTTATAGCTAAAATTTCCATTCAGGCTGAATTGAATTTGTATTTTCTGCCTAGAATTAAAGTGTCATGTAAAAGATTGAAAAGCTGATTGAAATTTCTCTAAAAAGCTTTTTCAGCTCTCTCTGGGCATAGGTGTTAGAAAGAATTGGGGGCCGCAGCGGGTACCTGTATTTTATACAACTGATAGAGGCAATTTGATTGTGTGGGAAAATAGATATGTCTTTCTCTATGTAAAAAGAGCAGCCTTCCTTGAGGGCAAGCAGTAAGGCATTTCATGTAAGACCATGTGAATGACATTCTTGACTTAATATCTAACAAAGTTCACAACCTAAATGAATCGTGTAGCCTCATTCTCTGTATAACCTTTATTATTTTGTATTTTACATTATCTTGGCTTAGCTCATTTTATTTTATTCTATTCTATTATTCTATTTTCTACTTTATCGTGGTTTAGCATATATTATTCATTTGCGTGTAAGTAAGTAAATTCAGGCATAATGATATGTACGTGCACTTGCAATGTAAATGCAGGGCTAAAGATAACACTAGGAAGGTTTGAGCATCAGTCACCAGCATCCTTAATTTTACCACTGCTTGTGTACACACGACAACGCAATCTTTGATTGTACAGGCCTGTAGAGTTTTTTTATGGTCTCTTTTAGCTATTTGCACATATTCCTTGTCCCAGTCTCTTTGCCCAACCATTTTCTTAGCTGCAGGGCCTGTCGCTCCCTCTCCTCTGCCCTTAGCCTCAGCTCCTGACCTTGCCAGTCCCAGAGACTCCAGCCAAGGCACAGCCAGTCTCTAGAGAGAGTTAATGCAGCAATTACAGGACTTAAGTTAATATGCCCTGAAGTGATCACTATGGGCAAATGTGATCACCCTGCTTCTTGCCGGGTGACAAAACAGGCATTTTAAACAAGGAATTTGTTATTAGAATAACCCAGTTTCCCCAAAGCTTGATGGTTTTGAAAGTAATCTCACTCCTTCAAGGAGGAAAAAGAAAATCTGCCATAAACATCTGGCCTTTATAAGCTTAAATAGTTAAAATCTAACAGTTATATGCAAATTAAACTCAGCCACAGAATGGGAAGAATCAGGCAGTTGCAGCAATGAACACTGCTGGCAGGTTTGAGCATCCTTCCATGGCAAGCTTATTTGTTTTATTTTTTATACATTTCTAGAAAACCGTATTCTTTCCTGTGTATCCTGGTGAATAGCGATGTTTCTGATGGCAGCTTCCCAAGTTAATAGTGCTAGAGCCTCTCTGCTGTGATGAGAACATACGGGAACCCATGCACAAGATTAGTACTGGAACAGAAACCGCAAACTGGCAACTAGTTATTGTTATTTATTTCAGTGGATTTTACATGTCACCTGGAGACTATTTAGAAGATTATTTGCCTGGGCTAACATTGTGTTTAAAAATAGCCCTTGTACAGTGCCAGCTCATTTCAGAGCTGGGTACAAATATTGAGACAAAACCCCAGCTGTTGCTGTTCTTGCTGCTAATTCGAGGTGTCAGATCAGAGCTCTTCTAAGCTATGTCGGTGAATAAGACCCCTTGTGAGATCGTTATGTTTTCTAACAGTGGAGAGTAATGGATTGATCAGTGCAGCGTCAGTTGCTTTCGTTATATACCCACATGGTAGCCGTGGGCTTTAACTTCAAGAGTCTATGGGAAGATCAAAGGATTGAGTACAAGAACTACTCAGGACTCACCAGAACCCTGTAGAGATCCAGCTGAGGTTTGGACCTTGCATAAGGAGCAAATCGTGGATGCCTCGAAAGTCAAGGGTGAGGCCCGTGCTCAGTGCTGAGGGATGGAGTGCCAAAGCCATTTTGCTTTCTCACCAGAGGCTGTGAGAAACAGTAAATATTTAATTTCATGCAAATTCGTTCTGACCTGCGTGAAAAACAGCTCTTTACAGCTATTGAAATTATAGCTCCTTCTACCCTACCGTCTCAATGTTAATTACAACCATTAATTGCAGCAGTGTATCAAATCCAGCTCTTGGTTTTATTACTAAAAATATATATGATCTAGATTCACAATTGATAAAATGCCCCTGCTGTTAGTTACATGAGGTGGGACGCAAGGGCTGGAAGGGGGTTGAAGTGGTTCTGTGTTGTCTCAGCCCAGGGCAGGACCATTGGGTTCTGTGCCAGTCCTATCAGGGATTCGGTCAGTCTGTTGTCACTGCTAATGCCTGCACACCCTGTAACAGGGGTTTTCTGTATTTTTCCTGTAAGTAACCTAATCAGAATTCCCTCTTCTGAAATTTAAACCTATTACTGCTTTGCTTAACCTTTTTTGAATACAAGGAACAGAGAATTTGTTTTCCTTTTGCAATGGCTTTTTATGTAGTTAGAGAGAGGTTGAAGAGCAAGTGCTGTGAATCTGCTAATGTAGAGGTGTAAGGTTTTGTCACTGTTAGTATTAAAGTTTGCTGCTAATGCAGTCACCCAAATTGATGTTTCATGTCTAGTATTTCAGACAGACCCCAAGATCTCTTCTTTATGTGCATAAATACTGATGGAGGTGTCTAATCTGGCACGGAGTCAACAGGTTCAGTCCACGTGTACACTGTGGAAAGGTTTCTTCATGTATTTTCATTCAGCAGTACCCCACTACCCCCCAGAGCCTTGGGGTCTTGCAGAAGTTGTTTGTGTCAGGCCAGGCTGTGGTGTTCCCCCCTCAGCCACACTGGCAGTTTGGGCTGTGCTGTTCAGTCTTTTCTGCATCCATTCACCCACTTCTGAACAGAAATAACATTATCAAGAAAACTATTTACATGAGAGGCTTAATTATGCTTGAAGATGCCTTGGTTAAGGCTTAATAAATTTTCCAGTCTCATTTACTAATGTATGGTTGCACTGGGGATAGGAAGCCTGGAAACCATGGCAGTCGTGGGAGAAGCAGTAATCGGGGAGTATGACGGTAATTCACTCTTGGGAACGTTACCAGCCTGCAGATACCCCATTTGCAGCTATCCATTGCATGCACATAGATAATAATCTTACATTAGGCCCAATTACATGGTATTATGGACACACAACACACAGATTCCATACGCAGCCAAGGAGCATACAGTGATAAAGCAGTGCTGTAATTGAAGGAGACAGAAGGAAATGTTAGACTTGTTAGTGCACCAGTGCCACAGTGCCTGAGATGCCTGCTCCCACCAGCCTTGCCACCCGCTTCTCTGCTCCTTTCCAAGTCTCACTTTCAAAATACAGGTTTATCACAGGGTGAAGCAACTCAGCACCTTGTTCTTTCCACGATGAGTTGAGAGAGGTTTGAGCAGGAAAGGGAAATGGACATCATTGTGTAACTTTAGAGTCAAGCCCGTAGGCACATAGAAGTGAGGACTGTTGTTTGCAGGCTTCCTGCTATCAAATCATGTATGTTAGAAACATGTAAAGAATCTCTGGTGCCAATTGTAAAAGGCATTCAAACCCAGAAATACAATAAATGAGCTGGTGCCTTTTTAGCCCTCTTTCTCCATTTACCTGTCAGTAAACAGGTCTGAACATTTCTGTCTAACTGAGACTTCTGCAAGTGCTGCCATGTCCCGTGATCAGCTGGATGTGACACAAAAGCAGCCTGGCATGTATCAGAAAGCTGAATGGCCAGCACAGCAGACTTCCAGTAGCTATGGTAGATGCTTATTGAGGCTTGGGGAAAAGTGTTAATCAAAAATCTAATCTACCATATAATTTCTCAGTTTGATTAGCTGTTTGTGCTAATCGGCTGCACAAGTGGAACGTGAAGAGGGAAATCAGTCTCTGTTACCGTCAGAAAACAAAGGACGTCTTCAGCACACGACGTATTCTCCCTTTCCCCTTTCACTGTAATCCCTTCAGATTGCAAACAAGAAGTGTGGCCGTGGATGTTGTAATGATTCACGGCTAGTAACCTCTGTATGTTATGCCACATGCCTTGTGTTTAGGAAAATGGACATTTGCATGGTGTCTTTTCTTTTGGCCAAGCTGAAATAGGATATGACAGCTTTTGTTAGGCTAGGATGTAGCAGGCGGTATTGTCATCAGTGTTATGTGTTTAACAAAAACCCCAACCTCTGACGTATTTTTCCACTTGAAATGTGCCTGGAAAGCATGAAGACAGTTACTACTTCACAGTGTACTTATGGGAATACTAATAGAAGAAATTAAATAGTTAATGTTTCAGATAATTCTGTTATGTTGTGAACTTTTCCTGACATCATTGCCAGAAGATCCTTTTGGTTCATGTCTTGTACTTAACTGGAACAGAGTGGGTAGAAATATGGGAATGAAAGTAGTATTGTTTCAGAGGAGTAAGTCACCAGGCATTCTGATACTCATTATGCACTCTTAATTATGTCATTAATTGAATTCCAAGTAGGAGAAACAAAATCTCTGTGTACTCTGTAATTTACAGAGTTGAGAATGTTTAACTATTGATCTGACAGCCAGGGATTTCTGCTCTCTCAGTCCAAGGAACATGGGAGGATGCTTGGAGTTCCCGAGTTTTTAAACTAAAATACTTGTATTATTAGTAGGGTTCAAAATTTAAACCCTTTCCTTCCTTTTTTTCCCGAAGTACCTTCCATAGGAGTTGTGTCATTTCTCCTAGCATTAGGAGTACCGACTCTTTCTGGCTCTCATCTGTCATGAACACCTGTATTCCTATTCAAGAGGGTGGAGGAAAGAGTAAAGGGTAATGCATAAATATTACGTAAAAAATGCACACACGTCACACATTTCTGGAGGTTAATGATTTTAATGTAATCACATTGCAGTGATGTACATGAATCTGGAGCAAGTCACAAGAGGATAGAAATACAACTGCATGTGGTTAAATTTGCACAAAAAGTTAGAGGAAGGAGATAGGTGATTGTTTTCAAGTGATGGCAGGACTGCAGAGTGAGCAGTCTTTCCTTTAAAGATATCTGATTAGTAGGGGCTATAAATCAGCTTTATTCTTCAGAAGGAAGAAGGCAGCTCCATGCGTGCCTCTAACCAGTTTGGGCAACTGGCAGAGGAATGAGTTAGTAGAGCAGTTCCTCTGGGGTTGTAAATTGGAGTCAACGGGACTGTGACAGTTCAGACTGGCGGAGGATGTACCACCTCAAAAGACTGCTGATCCCACATTATGTATCTTCCAAGTAGTCCTTGGAGGATCCTTAGGACTGCTGCAGTCTGCTTCTGCTTAGCTTGCAAGATCTGACAAGGATCACGGCCCAAGGTGGGAAGTTTGCTGGCATAAATAATATTGTCTCTAACCTCAGTTTCCTGATTCAGCATTTTGGATGTGAATAGTTTACAGGGAGAGGACTTCTAACTGAGAGGACAGTGCTTTTTCAAGGGACAAGGGTAGTTTGGGTTCTGGAAGAGATGGGAGGTATGAAGCTGGGGAGAACTCTGCAGAATACAAGTTCTCCCACATGATGTTGGAGGAGTTGGAAGATTCTTGAAGTTTTCTCTTTCTAGCAGCTTCCTGGTGTTTGCAGGGCTGTTTCTATGGATTTGAAATGTAGTTGGATCAAAATGAAACTGGGTCCTTGGAGCCGCTAGCAGTGCAGCACCAGTGAAACAGGATTGATTTTTTTCCCTTCATGTGTTAAAAATGCCCCTGTGTTGTGCCCTTACCCCTGTCAGGGCATAAAACCTCTTTGCCGGGAAGGCTTCATGTGCCTAGGAAGGCTTTGCAGAGTGCCTCTAGAGCCCACCTCTACCTGAAACTGTCCGCATTCAAAATCCATGGAGTTCCCGCAGTGGGAGGTGTGTGCCTGGCACATCCTGCTCAGCAGGGTTAAATTCCTGCAGCTCCTGTGAGGCACAGTTCACTGTCAATTAGTGCCCTTTGCAGTGTTTGGCCTTCTTTGTTCTGAAATAATTGCTGTTATCGTAGATGTTTTATTGCCTTCATTATGGTTAACATTTAAATATCAATGAAATAGTATGCTACTAAGTCGTGTGCGCGTTAGCTGTCTGCTAGAGTTATCCCTGAAATTTGTGGCTAAGGGGTACATTAATTCAGCACTGACTTAGGATTCTTGGAAGGAGGGTTATGTATTTGTTGATGAATTAGGGGAAACCTGTGCTTATCAAGGGCAAAATCTGAGCCACTCTCATTGGATATTTTGAGTAGAAAAGCTCTGTGGTTGGGATAATGTTTTGTCTGTTGAACAGAAATATTTTAAGAGATTTTAAAATGCTTTGGAATCACGGAGTCAGACAGCAGAGGCTGACCTTTCCGCATCCGGATGAAGAATTGCACTGGGAGACAGGGTGTTCTCTACCCTCCTTGCAGAAGGCAGCTTGCTGTCACGTCCTGTTCTGCCTGAATCCACTCCACATCCTTCTGAGATCAATAGAAAGCTTCCCTTGAATTCCTGTGGCTTCCATTGACTCCTGTAGTGTCATGCCGTGATCTATGCAGACATCAGCTCTGTATGTGATTTAATTGTTGTGAGCTGACTTTACATGTGGCTTTTATTTATCGGTGTATACCTAAAAGCTTCCAAGTGCGTAGCTCATTTGTATGTCACAGGCAACTGAGGCAGAGGGTGAATTGTATTTTTATGTTTATAGAAAAAAATGGTGGTGCAATTAGAGATTCCATTTGTGAGCCCTGTTTGAGCTTCCCCACATGCATGTGTAGATGCAGATATCTAATACAGATTTTGAGGGGTGGGGGTGTTGATGTATAGGTGTATGCACCTTATGAGAGGTTGTGTTCGTTTGCTGAAATTGCATGTGCTTGTTTTTATCATATCATTGAATGGTTTGGGTTGGAATCTAGAATCCTAAAATGGTTTGGGTTGGAAAGGGCCTTAAGATCATCCAGTTCCAATCCCCTGCCACGGGCAGGGACACCTCACCCTAGACCATGTCGCCCAAGGCTCTGTTTAATCTGGTATTGAGCACTGCCAAGGATGGAGCATTTACCACTTCTCTGGGCATCCTGTTCCACTGCTTCATCACCCCCACAGTAAAGAACTTCTGCCTTATATCCAACCTGAACTTCCCCTGTTTATTTTCAACTCATCACGCCTTGTCCCATCAAATTGTCTGTAAAGCTCATGTCATTCCAACCCCCATCACTAGTTGCATAAGATAATTGAGCAGTAGCAATTGTATGACAGAGGGTTTCATTTTGCACCATATAAGCTGCCACAGTGGGAAATGTGTATGATAATGACGTTAGCAGGAGTTCCAAGGTAGAGCTGCTCAGGCCAACAGTGTATCAGATGTACCCTGGTAGTCACTGTGTTCGCTCCCAGCACTGAAGCCACTCTAAGGTGGTGACATGTGCAGCTTGTGATGCACAGCTGAGGAAATGACAGGGCTGACAGCTGTAAGAGCTCGCTCTTAGGTTTTCTTCTGAACCTGGCACTATTTCCCTTTTCGTCTTATCCAGTAACTTTGTAATAGACTGTGTTTGAGTCTTTGCATATTGAAAAATTGAATACACAACCCCCTGATTTTGTTACCCATTGATCCCAATGTTAGCTGAGTGTTTCTTGTCCAGGTTTTGGCAGCAGCAAGTTTTCCAGAAGATCTGGAATTAGCACTATATGTTCTACTATAAGCGGCAGTGCACTAAGGCCTAGAGCTCTTACCAGCCTGGTGTGTGAACGTGTGTGACTTGACTGACACAGATCTCTGGCAGCAGATCTGACATGCAGATTCCAGCTTTCCAAAACCTTGCTATTACTGCCATAACTCCCTCTGCTCACAGATTTGGAAAGGAAGGGTGATCTTGCTCTGTTGGTGCAGTTTGCTGTCATGGGTATGTCAGTCCGCAGGCTGGCTCCAGATCAGTACTGCATCCATCTGGTGCAGCACTGTTGCTGAAGTACCAGCTACCACCCTGCTAACAGCGTGGTCATGTTCTGCCCTGCTGGGATGCAGTGCAGCAACACCAACCCACTGCTGCCAGTGCCAGAGCCTGCTCACGCACCCCTCCTGACTGGTACCTATGCAGTGTTACCTCCAGCCTCCTGGCTCTGCCAGTATGCTTGTGTGTCTTCCTGGGTACCAGAAAAGCAGTCTTAAATAGGGTATAATCCAGTTTAGCTTTAATCTGCTGATGATGGTGTCACCAAGGGATTTCTGGGCAGAGCTGTGAAAATGTTTTTAAATTAGCAGATGACCAAGAGGGCTACTGAACTTCTGTAAAGCTCTTCAAGAGCTTTTGATTAAGTGTCCTATGTAAATACATAACATTGCACAACTAAATAGTTCAGGGATGGGTCACATGCCTTTTCAGGTTGTTTCAGGAGGTATTTTCTTCAACACAAACACACGAAAGCACTATCTTCTCCCAGTGTGATCCTGTGGAGTGCTGGGCACCTTATATAAGACAGAGGACACCCCACTGCAGCCAGAGCCGCACCAGCCATGCTGGGACATGGCCCCGTTGATTCCCATGGCAAACTGAGCTGCAGAGTTGGTGTACCTTGAGCATGGCAATTATGCCCTGTTGGAGTGCTTTCCATTTCCTGTGCCATCTTGATAAACTTTATATCTTCTAATTTGCTAGAGAGTCATTGATATAATTAGGAGCTCCATAGATGGGAGCAGCACACTCAGAAGATGATAATCGAGTCAGTTCATTTTTCATAAGAAGCGCTCAGGGGGTCCCTACAGCAGCTGGGATCATTTTCTCTTTAAGCTGTGCTTTGATAGAGGAGCAGAAATCCTTATATGCCTGGGTCATGACGTGTTTTATTCTGATCCATTCCACTACCCATATGTTTTTTCATAAGGCAACTAAAGAAAGGGTCCATGTGTTTTCAAAGGGCAATTGAAGCTGTCTGGCCGTGTAAGCTGGCTGTGTTAATAAGCCTGGGCAAGTCAACAGCTCTCTTTTTATGTGAAAGAGAGCACTATAAGTGCGAAGCTTTCACATTGCTCTGTGCCAGTTTGATGTTCCTCTGCTCCAGTTGCACCAGCTTTTCAAGCAAAGTGGCAGCTTATCCAGAAAGTCTGGATCTGTTCCAGTGGTCGATAAAACCTCATCTCCTGCACTCCTTGGTACTCAGACATGGTAAATAGCAACCTTCAGCCATTCTTGTACAGCTGTTGATTGCATTGCCTTAACAATATCTTTCATGATGGGCTACAGATTGTCTGAGGTATTGGTCAGCATGTTCTTGGTGCTTGCAGCCTGCCAGATTTATTACCAAGAGTTTTAGCAGCTTGTTTCTGTAAATGGTGTGTTGGTGAAGAAAGGTAAATAATTGATCAATCTGTTATTTTCTTTTCTCTCTTTTTTTTTTCTCCTAACAGTACTCTCAACAATAACAACATCACCCGCATTCCTGTTACCAGTTTCAATCATATGCCAAAGATCAGGACTCTGTAAGTAGTACCTTCAAATAGAATAATAATAATGATGATGATGATAATGGCGTAAGCCAATGTTTGGGTATCTGTTGTGTTGTGATAATGTTATGTCAGCCTCTCCCACTGTGACCAGTTCACTGCTCTCTCCTGAGGGAGGTGGCGCTGGGCGCATCCCAGAGGGACCCACGGCAGGGATGGGGACAGGGACAGGAGGCCAGCGCTGGGCAGGGGCTGATGTCACCCTGGGTTGTGCTGCAGTGCTGGGCTGGGGCAGGTCGGGAGCCCCGGTGAGGCTGGGCCAGGCTGTGAAGGTGGGGGGTGCCCTCAGAGCCCTGCAGCGGTTCTTTGGGTTTAAACAATGAACTTAGATTTGGTTTTATCAAGAGTTTGAATTTTCCTGGAAATGAAATTGGCATTTCCTCCACCTAGGAAAATCCGTAATGTCAAATGTGTTCCACGCTGGAACACCATCAAAATTGTCAAAACTGCTCAGATGGATCAAGTTACTTAATTTTCTTAACATCCTGTGCTTAAATCCTATTTCTTCTTCTGAAATTCAGGATACTAATTTCTGAAACAAGAGATTTTTTTAAAGAATTTGAAAAAAAAACTCCTTCTCCAGATACTTTCTGAAACAAAATGTCACTGAATCTGATGTATTTTTTATAAAGACTCCTCTTACGTCAAATCCATGTTTCTATAGCTGGGCACCATTCCACTGGAAGAGCTCTGATCAGCCTTAGTAGACCAAAATACAAAGACTGAAATTAGACTCTGTGCACTTGTATAATTTAACCATAGTCTACCAAAACCATTTTCTTTAAATAATTCCTTTAAATTTCTTTGGGGAATACACAACTTCAGGAAAAGTCATGTTTAAACAAAGTATCTCTGGTTTTTGACTCTAAAATCTCAAACTCAACCAAGATTTATTTAGGCCTAAAAGCAAAGAAAGGGAGATAGTAGCCAGCTTGGAAATTTTCTACAGCACCGAAAACCTAAATTGCCTCAAGGATGCTACATACGCATGTGTAAAACCAGATTAAGTAAATTAACAGAACTGAAGAAAAATGGCTTTACTCATGTCAACCAGTGTAAGATAACCTCTGATTTAAATCTACCTTCTTCATTAAATGGTGACATTCACAGATCTTAATGTAAGTAATGAAATGGAAATTAGATGTTTGTCTTTTAGGAAAGAATGGATAAAGAGGATAAAGGTGCAGGGTGAAGGTTCCTGGAGTTTCGCCTTTTCTCATTCAGTCACAGTGGTCCAGAAAATTTGCCTGTCTTCTTCAGATTAGTCAGTCTTGGCTGTTCCCAGAGCTCAATGCCTTCTGTCATTTTCCCTTTAGTTTAATTTCAGAGATGGCTTTGTATATAGCTCCCTGGGGACTTACACTGACTAATCCCCCTCTGCTGTAATTAAGGAAAAGAAAAAAAAGAAAAGGGGAAAAAAGGGGGAAGGAAGTCATAAATAGGATTTATAAAGGGAAGCTTTTTATATTGAATTCTGAGAGCCACGTTTTATAGAACATGAATGCTGACCCACTCTAAAAGGATTTGCTGGAAATTTAATTTAAGGTCTATGGCAAAAAGGGCAACTTTTGCAAGCTTGTATTCATATTCATTCACCTCCTGTGCTGTAAAGGTAGTTTCATCAGTATCAAATGGCATGTTTCAGTCTCCACAGAGTGCCAAACAGCATGCAGCGCCTTTCCGAGCAGTTCAATGTAGGAGTTAAAAACCTCTACATAGTCAGGTGGAAATACAGAAAAATGGGTTTGTTTTCTATATTTTCTTGCATCTTTTTCAACAGACGCAGAGAAGTCATCAAAATAGCAATAAATCTAAGAGAAATGCAGGAATGAAACAGCATTTTGTAATTTCTTCAGCTGCTCCTTCATAGTGTTTTTTTTTCCCTCTATCCATCTTAGCACTTTTCACAATTAATGCTTTATTAACCGTAATTATTGGCAGAATAAGATTGCATAGCTGCATCTTACTCAATATTTTCTGAATTTCTTCTGTTCAGAATTTAGGCTAATACTGTTTTGATTTAACCAAGTTTTAGGTAAATGGCTAGTAATAACCTAGCAACTAACATATCCTTAAACACATCTAAAACTCATCAGGTTTTGTTCACTTATGTAAAATATTTATATAAAAATATTATTTGTGGGGGAATGTTAATGTTCTCCCTAGTTTCTTTGCTTTATTTCACTTGATAACCTTTACCTTCTTCAATATACAACCTCAATGAACAGTTAGCGTGAAAGGGGAATGCAGTCTGACACATAATGGCTGACTAAGATCTACTATTTAATCTCTTGGTTGTTGATGCAGATTCAGTCCAAACAGATCTTGAATGACGTTCATTACAGTTTGGTGACTACTCTTTCCTTAAAAAAGGATCATCAGTTTGCTCAGCTTCTCAAGTAGCTTCCCACTTAGTTGGGCTTTCTTATAGAAGTTCTTGTAGGGAATCCCTGGTCTGAATGTTACTTAAGGAGGGACAAGCTCTTTTTCCCACTTAGCTGTGGCCTGGTTAGTGTTCAACCTCTGTGTGTCCCTCTTACACACTAGTGAGATCCATTAGCAGGACTTTTGGGGCTGCTTGTGCCGCAACTGCTTCTGCTGCTGTGGATAAATAGCTTTGTCTTCGTGGCTCTCAAAACAATCTGATCATTTAAGAAGAGAGAAGGAAAAGTTAAAGTAAAGAGCATATTCAACTTGAACATGACTTCTCAAGGGAAAGAAAAATAAAAAGCCCAATAAGATTTGAAGCACCTGAAGAAATCATCTTTTCTTTACTAACCTGTTTTATTTAACTCTTGCTAAGTTTCATTGATCTCTTAGCCTTGATTGGAAGTGACAGGAATTAGTTTTTATTGATCTGCTTTCCTTTGCTTGAACCAGCTTTATTTATGTTAAAACATGTTCCCCATACCTATTTGCTTAATGGTAAGTGGCCTGTTGCCTCTGCATGTGTGAGAGACTGCTGAGATAGGTAATTGCATAAATTCTTCTAGGTTTTTTTATTTAAGGATAAACTGAAAATGTACCAAATCACTTTAATGCTTCTCCTGTTCACAGGGAATTGGTGCATTATGCTTTTGAAGTACTGTGAAAAGTCTTTTTGTGGCTGTATTCATTAATATAATTATCAAAATTGTATTCTGATAGGCTGCTTTGTTAGCTTGATAGGCTCTCAGATGGCCTCCTCTCCAAAGCAAACTGTAGAATATCCACACAAAACACTTGACCAGGCAACGAGGTTGGGCTCTGCTGAGGCAGGCAAGCTGGCAGAGGTGGCGCTTTGCACTGCTGACATGGGGAACCCCTGACATCAGCAATACCAGTTTAGTGAGTAAAAAACCCAACTCTTAGGATTGGAAAACTGCCCATTTTTGTGAAACTGTGGGGTTACTACTCCTGCCTGCCTACATCCATACAGGGGATGCAGGGAATGGCATGAGATGAGCTCTTCCGGAGGAAGATGATTCTCAGTATCATTCTTGACTGCCATGATAGGAAGGGAAAATAAGGATTTAAATGAAATGCTTACTCTCTAAGTTGGAGTTAGAGCAAAGTCTTACTTAGGCTAATTTCTGGCTAGATGATATTTGTTCTCTTTTCTTTGTAAATGTATTTATTCATTCTTCCAACCAACAAAAAGTGTTCCAGGCAGATTAATGGTTCATAATAACAAAACATTTTGCTAGAAATCTGACTTACTGCAGCGTCAATTAAATAGCTTCAGGCACAAGGTTTTGTAGCCATCCTTCTACAACAGTTATGTTACACAGTGCTCCCAGAACACTAGCGTCCTCCACCCCTACAGGATAAACTCTCAGTTCCAGATTTGTGGTCTTGTACTGTGACTGCCCACCCCAGACATACAAAGCTGGGGACTGTCAGCCTAGGTGCTGGTGCTGCTCAGCAATATGAAGACCTCACATAGACTGTTGATTTCTTTGGTGGATGGACAAGGCTAAATCCTGTGCGCACCGATCGTGTGGGTTGTTTTAAATGTAATGCCTGTAATATAAGTGAATAATGCCTTGTCTAACCATTTCTGACAGGATTTTCAGTCTGGTTATCGTTTCAGCTTTGGTATAACACTGTGAATGTCTGACTTATTACAAGGAATGAAATAATGAATATGCTGGGCTTTTGTTTTGACCTGAGGTGTGGTAGCTATTAAAATGACCAGATTTGCTCCCTGAATGCATCATCAATTTGCAGACTTCCCCCCACAATGAGATAATGCTTCTGCCTGTCTCTAGTGGCAGGCATGACACAGGCTGAGAAGGGAGCTGGTGGACAGACCTTCCATTACACAGAACAGCCCTCTGTTGTTCTGTGGCATCACCCTATCATGGTCCCCTTTTTCGTCATGAGATGAAAATTCCTGTCTAGAACCTGCATACTTGCATTAAAGCACCATAATAAAAAGAGCATTGATGAGTTTGTCCAGGCAACACAGGGACACAGAATCATAGTATGGTTTGAATTGGAAGGGACCTTAAAGATATCTCATTCCAGCCCCCTGCCATGGGCAGGGACACATTCCACTCTGTCCAGAACCCATCCATAGTGGCCTTCCAACATACAGCATACAAGGGATCAATAGCTGCTGGTGTGCGGAGGGTTCTCTCTTTCCCCTCCCCAAGGAGAGAGAAGAGGGAGAATTACCTATTACCCTGTTTTTCAGCCTGATCCTTATGTTTATGAAGCCATCCTTTGAATTCACTCAAAGATACCACATTCATGCAGTTATTTCTGATATAAAATCACAGGCAAAGTGATTACTTGGAGGAATCTTAAATTCTCCATGTTCTTTTCACTGGAATAGCCAGCTCGTAAGTACCTGTAGGCAGGCCATTATTTAACCTCATTCTTCCAAGACATTTTAAATAACAGCACTGATTTATATGTGCATGTTTGTAAATTACTTGTCAATGTAGATAGTCAAGACCTGACTCAACTCTAGCCGGTGAACTGTAATGATCCTACTAAAATTGTGCTGAAGAAACAGACCTGTACTTGATTGCTCTGATTTGTGTCTTATGTCTAAAATACCGCTGATGACTTGAGGGTTCTTGTCTGTTTTGTAGGCGGCTTCACTCCAACTTCCTGCACTGCGACTGCCACCTGGCCTGGCTGTCGGACTGGCTGCGGCAGCGCCGCACCATCGGGCAGTTCACCTTCTGCCTGGCCCCCGTCAACCTGCGCGGCTTCCTGGTGGCAGATGTGCAGAAGAAGGACTTTGTCTGCTCCGGTAATGCTGCCAACCCTTCATTTATCTATCAGCTGATGGGTTTATATTGATGTTCACATAAAAACAGCGAGTGGAAAATTACTATGTTGTGTTTGAATGCCATTCAGTAGCAGTCCTGTTTGGTTTTATCACAGGTGAACTGCAATGGAATAGATCAAATTGTTACGGTTTTTCAGTTTTATAAGGATTATTGGATTCCAGTTAACGTTTCAGTTTTGAAATAATGTTTTCTGCTTTAGCACTGCCAATGATATCAACATCAGAAATCAATTAAGTGTGGATAATCTGGTATTTCTCAAGGGAAGAGCTCAAGAGCTGACTGGAATACAAAAGACAGGAAATAGAAAATGCTAATTTCTGTTGATAAATCACTGGACTATAGAACATGAGGAGCAGATTTTATCCCAGGGACAGGAACAGGATGCTTAGGGAGCCAGTACACTTTGCTGCTCTACAAGTTTCTACACTGATAAATGGGGCTGATAATATACAGCCAACTCACAAACCATGTGTCTATATGTTGGGCCTATTCATGGAACTGCACTTGGCTCTTTCGTCATAGAAATACATCTTCTTAAAAGAAGAAGGGGAAAAAAATTAAAAAAAAATAAAGTGAGAGAGATAAAAATAAAAAGATTGGAAAAAGAAATCTCTGAAGTTGGCTGACAGGAGCTGATCTGGCAGGGGAGAGGCATGGCAGTGCATGTGCTGTGGGAAAAAAAGAAGATACCAGGCACAAGTCTGGAGAGAGTTTTGCAGGCAAATGGTAAGGAGCACAGGGAGCTTGTTACTAAGTCAGTGTGACTCCTAATCTTGATAGACTGCGAGTTGTGTGGTATCGTGTTCTTCATCCCTCTCAGCTCTAAAGCTTTATCCTGTGGGTACCTGGGATGACAGGGAAATGCAGTACCAGTGCTCGTACTAGAAATGTTTTTAGGGATGCTTTTTTTCTATGGTTTCACTTACATATGACAGAGAAATGGTTGTAGATAATGAAGAAAGGTTTGATCGCCATAACTATATCATGGATGTAGATTAATACCCAGTGCTGGAGCTGTGCAGGAAATGTTGTGGGCACATGGAAAATGAAGTTGTGCACCAGTGATTTTTGTGACATGATTTTCAAGAGTGGTGAGCAGCTTCTACGCAGTTGTAGAGATTTGATGCTGCCCAGAATAGCTAACAAATGACATCCAAATTTTAACTAAAAAGTTCAGAAATCTAGCAGTCTTGGGAGAGAAAGGATGAAAGAAATGGGAAAAATGAATTAAGCTATTGGCAGAATCTGGTTTTACCACAGCATTTTTTTTTCTTATGAAATGAATTTTCAGATGGGGTCTGAGTTTCAGATATTTGGATTTGTGATACAGTGAAGTGAAGGAAAAGAGTTGTTTAAATCAAGAGAAGAGATAATAATTGCTGAATGAGAAATGTAGCATGGACAGAACTCATCTAAACAGAGTTTTCTGTGCAGACTGTGGCTTCCAGAACAGAAAAGCCTTTTTTTAAGAGTTGCCTGTTGGACCCAAAACATACAAGAAAACTCTCCATTGTCCTCCATTTTTAAGACACATAAATCAATAGAAATTAAAGGCAAGAAGCCTCCGGTGAGACAGTCCATGAGGTGCATCCCTAACCTTCACTTGGGAAACGAAATACACTGCAAAAGAAATGCATTTGAAGAGATCATTTTAGAGGAGGATTTAGCAGAGAGCTCAGTATGTGCTAGTTTGACAGAAACCTACATGGACAGCTAGTTTAAAGAGGAGATAAATCTCTGCCCCTTATTACAGTTCTTATTGCTGATTTTACAGCATAATTTGTTCTTGTTTGACTATGAAGTCAAGCTGGGCTGGAGGCGAATAGTGAACTGATCTTGTCCCTCTGCACAGGAATTTTAGACAATTTAAGCTCATATGAATCACTGTAACTAGCCCCAAGCTGGCAGTGAAAGCCGCTTTTGCATCATAGTTATGAAGAGCAGAAATACAAGGTAGTGAACTTCTCTGTTTCAGTATAGGCTCAGCACTTCAAGCGCTTGCGTTTTTATGGCAGTGGGAATTTCATCACAGCAAAAGAAAACTCAGCTGTAAAATGGGCTTCATGAGAGCATTCCAGTTCAAAACTTGTCCTGTTGCATTCTTCAGAGCAGAAAGAGTAGAATGAAAGAATTTCGGCAAAGAAGAAAATCCTCTTTGGAAAACTGACTTCTGGTTATTCTTTGAACCCTCTGCAAAAATAGGTGTGTTGGGTTTAGGTTTTTTTTAATTTTATCACAGATATTCCTTTGGAAACATTTGTGAAATTTGGAAGTGAAATTTGGACAAGAATAAATGACACACTGATGAAGAAGAGCCATAACTAGAACCCAAATGGCTTGATTCCTTCTGGACGGTGTGTTACCAGTGCTATGCTGTGATGTTCATAAGCTTTAGGTGCAAAGTCTCTCAAGATAATGTTGCTGAGGTCAGAGTGCAGATATATGTGTGTAAACTGAGATAAATTCAAATGGCACTTGTAGGCAAGTTGTGAGCAGCAGAAAAGCTGTTCCAGGTTTCACTTGTTCATGCCCATGAGCATTTGGGTCAAAACTGTAGGTGAATGTGTAGGATTAAATGGTGCACAGTTGCCTGGAGATAGGTTTGCAAATATGTCTAATTGGATTTGAGTTGCTTAGGAGGCAAGGGAAAGGTGGGGAACAGAACTGAGCAGGGCTGGGGCTAGATGGACCCTCACTGCTGGGAGAGAGCACTGAGTGCTGCTGGCAGCCCTGTCAGCCACCAGAGCCTTTGGCTGGCTTTTCAGTAAGCTGTGCCCTCCTCATAGGAGAGTCTCTGTTCCAGAGCCACCCCTGACAGAGCAGCCTTCCTGGGTCTGAGCTTTAATGCCATCTGTTCCCAACAGAGCCTCCAAACACACTCTTTGTCCTGTACAGCCGCTTGCTGAGCTCTGGGATGCATTTGGTGAGCCAGTCTCTTACAAGACAGTGCGCTGTAGAAGGGGAAATTGTGTAGCACTAGAGTGCCCCTGTTGGTATCCTACACATAGACAGCATGATGTATTTCACCTCTCTCTCCACCATAACCCTGCAATTCACTGCCACATTGCTGTGACAAGAGAAAACAGTGCACCAAGCAAAGACTTTATATCAGTTGGAACACTACCTGCACTCTGTTCCCTGGGAATGGTTTCTTTTTATATTCCCTGAGCTAGCAGAGAAGCATCTGGGGATGCTGGCTTATGCTCAGTACCTCTTAGAGCCTTCCAGCCTTTGCTTGGATCAGACCCAGCTTCCTTCCCGTGTTCAGATGTTTCACTGTTGAACCGGCTCCTCTTTCTCTAACCTTGTCTCTCTGTCTCTCTCAAACACACGTGCTCTCTCTCTGTGCCTGTTTGTCTGTCTCTTGTCCTCCTCTGACCTCCTGAAGATAGTAATTTTATTTCATTTTCCTCTCATATAAGTTTCATTATGGCTCTTTGATTTTTCTCCTGCCTGCTTCTTACTTATGGAAGTTGAAATTAGTCTACATATTGATCAGTTAAATCATGATGTGTTTTCTCACGTGCACTAGTGTGACTGTAAAGCTTTGCAAACCGATGCAGTGGGTTCATGAAGCAGCACCTTGGTCTTTTCAGTGCTCTGTGCAGGACCCAGTGAGTGACCCCATTTGGGTGTTATCAAAATGACAAATCATTCTGGTTTTCCTAAGTATATACATGAAGAAATAAATATGCATCTGAAATGCATACCTAAGAATAAAGCAGATGCATTCAGGAGCATTGTACCTCAAACTGATGTGTAGCATACTTCAGCCACTGCAGTCCTCAGCTGTCAGAACAGCTGGAATGTCATCAGTGCTCCCCGGGCTGCTGCAGAGGAGATGATCTGGTCACCAAGCAGGCAGGGATGATGGACTGGTTTCAGTGGGTGATGGGAGGAACCATCTCTGTTGCTGCCAGTTCTGAGGCAGTACATTAGGACTTGGTGTTGACTCTGAAGGTGAAGGTTGCTACAGATCTGTTAGAGTTTTGGCCAGTAGCTTAAGGTATTTTACAGTGGACAGTATTTACCATGGAGTATGAAGATTGGATGAGATTTCATAGGATAGACCAGGGGCTGATACTTCTAACAGTTACTGAATTCACACTATTCTCAGGTAAGAAGCCCCAGATTATAAAATCCTGATGTTAATTTGGAGCTGATTTGTCCTCTGTGGCTTGCAGCATGGAATTTTGCAAAGCTTAAAATATGTGATTTTTAAGAACTTTTCTAAGATAGTTTTCTTTTATAATGGAACAGGCGTTGTAGAGGGGGAAGCTGGATCCATTCCCTTTGTCATTAGAAGCCATTTTGTCTGATTCTTGGTCCTTAGTTCCCATTTGAAGGATCTACAAGAACCTGAAGAAAATCAGGATACATCATTTGGATTAAATAAGTTAAAATTCAGTCTGAAATTGAAGCAACAGAGAAATCATTACCAGAGCCAAGCATTCAGTGATTTCTGGCTAAATAAACTGATACTGATTTTAACAAAACAGTGGATTGATCCAAAACTCATTTGAAGATCCAGAGTTTCTGGTTCGTGCAGAGAAGCTGCAGCTGATGTATAATAAAGAGGAAAATATGTTAGCTTCCTGCAGCTTAGTGCAGCCTGGAAGTCTAATGAGGAAACAGATCTATTTGTTTAGGTGAGGTCAAATGGTCTTCGAACATAGCTGTTACTCTCTGGCTCTAACCACATAACATAGTAGGTTGTCTTGCTCCATTTTTCTCCTAATAACTTCGTAGCATAGTGTTGAGGAGGCAACCAACAATGAGTAACTAATAAAATAGCCCTCCTCAGGCTTAGTACCTTAATAAGAACATTCAGAAGCTGTAAGAGGAAAAGCGCGTGCTCCTGTTTTAAAGACACTGTGCCATAGTGTATCTGCAGAACTAGCAGCAGACCTGCTGCTTTCAACATGGGACATGCAGGTACTGCCGCACAGGTGCTCCCTGGAAACTAGCTATGTGCTGCTGATGCAGATTGTGGTAATGCTGGGCAGTAGCAATTGCTCCTGGGGGAGCAGAGCAGTTTCTCTCCATGCAGTCCATCCCTGTTCATGCAGGGAAGAGCTGCAAATGGCCCTTGGTCCCAGTGGTCACAGGCGGCTGAACAGACAAAGTAGGAGGCAGAGGAGGTCTTTTCTCTGTGTGTGTATGTGCGTGTGAACGTCACTTTCTGCTGTGCAGGACATCCTTATATCCTCATTGCGCAGATGTTTTATTGCTGTTAGAAGTGAGCTTAACCAGTTCAAGTGACCTGTGTGTCGTATTAGACAAATAACATTGGTTTTCTCACTGTCAACTGGGTTCATGCTTTTGGTGACCATCAACAGACCCAGTAAGTGCCCTTACACGGGGGTCCATGCAGGACTGTGGGCATTGTCTGACTTTTAAAACCCTTTGGTAAACATTATGCTTTAAATTTGGTTTTAGGAAATTTTTGTGGAACTCTGAATTTTTGCCTCCTGTTACAAATTGTTGCCTCAAACTAACATTGACATTTAGTCTAAGGAAACATTTCAATACTGTGTGTTTGGTAGCTTCTCCTCAAATGAAATCCTGTGGGAGGCTGGGAGAGATACTAATCCGATTTATCAGAGCTTGTTTGTTTTCCCTTTCCATTAAGTTTCTGATTACAAATTTAAATTTACTGTTGCACTAGCAATCATGTTGTTTCATACTGTCAGAATTTACTTCTTGAATTGCTTCATATGTAAGATGCCACATATGGTGGTTTTTATTTGGAGGGCCGTCTTGCAAATCTGAGGGATAAATATGTATTTATTAAGGCACTTAGTATTTCTTTGAAGCCCAAAGCTGAAAACTGGTTTTAAGTTACACTATATTTACTGTCCAAAACTGATGTCTTACCTCTTCAGTATAATTACTTTTTTTTCTGGAATTCTCTTTTCTCCAAAGCACTATGTGTAGCTCTTTAATGCTTATTTAATGACGGCAGGTTGGGGTATAATTATTCAGCCATTGAGCTTTTGAACTGTTGCTGTAAGAATAATAATGTGATTAGCTCTTCTGTTAATATCCCGTATCAGATGCTTGTTTTATTACTGGTGTGTTGGTAGTGTTTTAGTGTACAGTGGGAACGCACCACGGTGGTCTTTCCTGGCACGGGTCAGTGCCACGGCTGTGCTCTGGGCTGGTTCATAGAGAGCAGTGGTGTTACGTTCGAAGGAAAGGACTTTGATGAAGTGGCCAAGCCTTAGTGTGAAATGTGTAGGATTTTTCTGTTTGATAAATGTATGTGTTTGGCAACACATTTACAGATGCTTAACAAGAGTAACTACAAAAAAAAAAAGCATAGAGCTGCTTATAAAATGGCTGCACAATTCCATATGTGAATAGATGGCAAATACAAAGCTGCACGCAGTCAAGGTCAGGTTCTTGTGTTTGTGTTTTATTGATGATGACTTTTAGTGGTGTTCTGTAGGTGCGTTAAAGCTGTGGTGGGCTGACCATGGCCAGCTGCCAGACCCAGCTGCTCTCACTGCCCTCCCCAACAGGGCTGGGGAGAGAAGATGGGCTCCAGCTCCTCCTCCCCTCCTCAGTGTCCGACCTTGCTGCTCGTGGGGCTGTTTCTGACACTTCTTACCTCCCTCCTTACTGCCCTGGGCTGTCGAGCCCGTCCTCCAACACACCTTTGCGGAGGCACCACCAGCTTCCCAGCAGGCTCGGTGCGTCCTCAGCTGGGCTGTGTGGAACCTCACGGGGCCTTGCACCCCGCTGCCAGTGCCCAGACACCCGCACCGAAACTGAGGGGATCTCCTGGCTCCTTGAGTTAACTCCTTCCGACGGCAGGCAGACCTGTCAGCGTTTCATTCTACAAGATCCACGTACCATAAAGAGCTTCAATGCACCAGAGGTCTCTTACACAGGACCAAAGGCAGCAACCTCAGCCCGTCCCGGGAGGAAGGCATGAAAGGTCCCTAGTGCCCTGCATTCCTTAGCATGTTCCGAATGCCAGAGAATTTGGTCCAAGGAATTCCAAAGCAGCCCTGGGAAGCGGGCAGTGCCTCACTCTTCAGTCCTTGCCCACTCCTCTGGTAAAAAGTGTTTAAGTGTTTCAGATCTGGCCGTTGGGTGAGCTCATGACCAGGCTGGGCCCCTTGGGTGCCATTGTCAGGAGAAATGTCATATCCTGCCTGACACCCTCTCTAAAGCTGTGTCAGTCTGTAATGTGTCTGACTGAAGTGAATCCCATCTTCCTCCTCTTACTGAAGAAAATGCCGAGGCAGGGAAAGACCTGTGTTGGCTGCAGCAGGATGTGAGGGTGTGGGGGAAAGACGCAAAGACAAATGTGCAGTGAAACAAAATCAAGTCATATTCAAGACTTGTTTTCCAGTAGCAGCAAATCTAACCCAAGGGACCCAAAGCATAGTCCTAAACTTTTTCTATCCCTTCCATAACTTTGTCAAACATCATCATGAAACAGTTCAGGTTCTTTAATGGATGACCTGTTTAGAAGGCCATCCCGGAACTATACTCCCTTCTTAGGCTTGCAATTGATCAAGACCATTATCTATCATTTTACCTTGTGCAGGTAACTTTAATATTTTATCTTCCTCTTCATTTTTATGCTTGAATATATTTATAAGTTCACTGTAGTATTTCTGGACCTATTTTTAAATGTCACTCCATATGCACCTTCAGGACTGCTGATGGGAATTGTGGAATTGGCATTAACGGCATTACTGTGCCTAGGTGTCATTTGAACTGCAGAAGCACTACATCTTTAAGACTTCCTAGTAGCGTTATTTTTTAATCTTTAGCCTGTTTTGGAAGAGCAAATATTATACAAACCCAGAGAACCAAATACACGCTAACAGTGGTGCTGTAGTTAAGTTCTGGCTGCTTTAGGGAGAAAGTGCCTGTGTTGACAAGGCTGGAGAAAGATCTTCAAAGAAAGGCTCAGAGTGGGCACAAGGCATAGGATACATTCAAACTCTGACTTTTCAATCACTTCTATGGAAGATTTAGATGGAATAAATTTCTCTGAGAGAAAACCACCTTTGTCATAGCTTTGAAAGGACTTAAGTTGTCTCACAGATTCTGTTTTACTTATCCTTCAGAGGGACAGATCTTCCTACTAAACCTCAGTTGTAGGTGAGTCTGCTTTGTTCTACCTTCTTCCATTTTATTTAGAAGTATTCCGTACAATGTTGGCACTATGATTGTTAATTAAATAATTGCTGTATTAGTGCTTGTAGGATAAGACAATGTGAAGGTCTGATTTTTAATGGTGTTACTTTACTGATACGTATTGAAGCGCACAGAGTAGGTTTTTGTAGAATACAGTAGGCTTCGTTCATTGCACCAGACATTCCTTTCACTGCAATTGGATAACTCCTTTTTTATTCCTCACAATTTGTAAAGTGATTGGTGTTGGCTTTGCTACAAAACGGTTGTGCTCATGTGCCATGAATTTTTAGCAGATATTTTGCTGTTTGGGAATGTTCAGTGAAACAGTGAACTTGAATCAAATAATGAATATTCATGGCTAGCAAATTTTTGCATACCATGAACTTGATAGTATTAACATCATCAGTCAGGGGCTCAAGTTACTTTATCATCCATACTTAATGCTGTGCTCAGTGAAAAGCTATTGAACAACCAGAGATAGAAATATTTGCATGAGCCATTTGCTGCGCATTGCTGCAGAATAAACATATTTGTACAAAGTTTTCTCCATTAGTGGAATATTTGCCATCAATAAGGGATGTTAATTTGCAGATAGTCAGTTACAATACATCCTCTTTACGTATCTTTTTGACATTGTATTATTGGAAGTCTTGTGGAAACTGTAGCTCATGTAGTAGTAGCTGATTTCAGATGTCCCAGTGTTATAAGAAGATCCAATGAGTTATTTAATTAAACCACAAAAGGTCATAATATATCCACAGATCTGTAATGCTTGTAGTATTTTGTTTATTGATCAATAATTTCATGTCTGCTATACTTAGAATGATTTAAAGTCAACACAGATTTTAACCATAAGTCTTATAAGATTTATCTTAAAATCCAGTAATATTTTTACAAATAACTACCGTTGTGCTGGCAAAAAAGAACCGCTGCAGAGGCAATTGGGTAGGTGAGGATGTAATAAAGCACACTACTTAGTGTGCCGTCACTGGGTGTCAGTGCAAATGAGCTTAGTTTATTTAGTAATTGCAAAATTTACCTTAAATGCCTATGACATTTAAGCTGTTCGTTTATGCACCATAACCATCCCATTCTAATTGTGAGATCGCTCTATTTGCTGCTCTTGAAAGGCTAAAGGCCAATGAGATGCTTACTTGAAAACAAGCACTTTATTTCTCTGTAAACTGCTGGGTCCTGAGTCTCTCCCCTGCCTCCTGTCTCCCCCTAACCCGTAGTCTGAGACTGTAACAGGCTAATGGTGTGCCAGATATTTACTGCCATAATCACTGAGGCTGTCATTGCATGTCATCAGGCACAAAAAGTGTGGCAATTTCATGTTCCGAGCTTCATTCCAAGTATTGTTAGTGTCGTTTTTAATAGCAAAGTGTATAATTGCATTGATGATTTTTATCTCTTAGAGAAAAATGTAATGAACATATTGAACTAGTGGTGCTGTGTAACAGAAAAGAGCTGAGATGCCAAGATGACTGATAGAAGAAGTTCATAAGGGAAATCATCGAAATGCAGCTGGCTTGTCTGCGGCCATTTCCCTTTGTGGCATCGGCGCTGTAAGGAGTTCACTGCACTTGTGAAGGACACACACAGGGAGCTTGAAATATTTTCGCTTTTCCTGTGTCTTTTCATTTGTGGAAGAATTGGCAGCATAAGGAGAATTCATTTTTAGATTCCAAATATCCTTGTTTAGAGGCTGTGTTGCTCTGTATGCTTACACTCTGCATACCTATGAGAATTACACCCCAATTTTAATTTTAAGAACTTTATATTCCATAGCCTACTTAGACTTGTTTTCTTCACCAGGCCTTTCTTTACTTCCTCTCTACAACTACACAAATATTAAACTGGTTAAACTCTCTTGGATATTTTTGTGCTTTAATTGTATGGATCTGCTATGGAGCTACCAATAGATCCTCATTTAACTGAAGCAGTTAAACCCAAATCAGATTTGAAATTCTGTTTATAGCATTATTCAAGAAAACTTTACCTTAACAGATAAGTGTTTGTGTAAGAGCTGGTGGAATATGTGCTACATGCCTGTTGACTATGCATATGTAATACAGTATCTTGTCCTTTGCAAACGAAAAACATATGCAAAAGCATTTGATAATAATGTGGCAATTTATGCAGATTATTCATACATCTACAGACTAGATCTAGTTTTGCTCATGAAGAAGAAATCACCAAATATAAAGGGCTGTATTCAGCATGGAAGCAAAAGTATTTTTACTCTAAGCACAAAATGTCACTTATAATTGGCGGGAGTACCGGATATTTTGGGGCACTCAGAGATTTCAAGCTTATAAAGAGGAAATAAGTTTATAAAAATAGGGGTTTTTTTTCCATCCTATTTTAAGTGAAATGAGAAAACTAGTCATTCATGATATGTGGAAAATAAAGAGTGCACACAAAGACAGCCTCTTTCCTTTTTGCTTACTTTCAGCATAAGCTGTTATTTTTTCATGCCATTTTGGTTTCATCTGTGCAAAGAATAAAGACAGCAGGGGTTTGGAACTAGGTGATCTTAAGTTCCTTTCCAACCCTAACTATTCTATGATTATGTTGCTTTCTCTCTCCCTTTTGACATCATGGACCTCCCTGGTTAACTAGTTAATTGGTTTACCCACTAGCCGTAAATCAAAACTCTGTCCACATTAAAGTTCCTCTTTCATAGTGGAAAATCTCAGGGAAATGGGTTTTGGTCTAAATTGAAGGTAAATAAAAGGACTCCTATTGGCTTTGGGAAGTTCAGGTTAGATCTAAGGCAGAAGCTCTTCCCTGTGAGGATGCTGAGGCGCTGGCACAGGGTGCCCAGAGA
>JANHGB010049885.1:1255-11872 GCA_026283785.1 Coracopsis vasa
GATAGGATGGTATTCACTAAAAATCCAGGTATTTTTGCAGAATTTAAAGGAGGTGAAAGAAGTGATGGTGTGAAGTGGTGTCCTGGCTGAGTTTGGTTCTGGATAAGGTCTTCCATCACTATTTTAGAAAGCAAAAATAGTGACTTACCATTCATAGCAACTTCAGGTTCATGTCAGGGTTGTGATACTTCTCTGTTAGCTTGATGCATGGAGTAAAATCCTCATCTCTCCTCCATACAGACTTGTGCTGAAGTTCATCTTCCTGTTTCAGCCACGTTTTGCCCCTGCTGTTACGTCTTTCCTACTGTCATAAATGCTGTTCATTTTATCACTGAACTCCCATGTTCCTGCTCACATGCTGTTTGTCATGAATGCAAAGGCAAGTGATCACAGGTTTACCTTTACCTTTTTACCATTTCTTCCTCCTTTGGATGTACTGTCAATAGTTTTTTGAGCATTGTCATGTTTGGAATGAAATTATCTTTTTAAAGGAAAAGGTTAGGTGGGATAGTACTTTGCTGTAAAAGACTTTTAAAACCATATTTACTTCTATAAGCTTGACCTGTTTCTTAGCTGGAGTGTCTGGCCTGTATTGTCTGAAAAACTCTCAGGCTGACCTAGTGAACATAGGATTCTTACCAGTATTATAATAATTGTGGAATACTCCAGCTAGATGTATGGCTTTAAAGAAGAGAAGACCCACTTTCTTTCCTGAGCTGCCTCTCAAAGCTCTGATAGAGCATCTCCCCAGGATGTTTTTAACTGGGTCATCAACGAACTGTCTTGCTTAAAACATTGTTCAGCACTGGTAACTAATGGGATCTGTCTGTCATCACTTGCTCATGAACAGATGCTGAAGTTTTCCAATACTGAAAAAATACTGAAGCTGTTTTCCATTGGTTGGGCTTGAGGTATAGAATTTTAGGGTAGGAAAGAATGAATTCAAACTAGCAGTTCTTGGTGGGTGATCTGTCCAGCTATGTACAACCAAATATCACTTCTGCAGCAGAATGTACTGACTAGTGATGCAGATCATTCAGTCATTACTTGCAGTAGCAGATAAAAGTGAACTGCTAATACCTGTGAGGTGGTACAGATTCTCCAACTTGTATTTGTGGCTACTGGTTAACAGCACCATTCATTTTTTTACCATCAACAGTGTATTGCTATACTTTAAAAAACCACCACCACCACCAAAAGTCATTTCCCATCTTTAAATGAGGTTTATTAGGTCACATTTCTAACTTCAGCTTGTCTTTTCTGCTTTATAAGTGTTCTTAGGGTCGTATGAAAGAGGACTGAAAGCAGCATGCCAGTAGGATGGCATGGTATACCTTACATTTTTTGGTTGCTCTATATTGGATCTGAAAGTCAGGGTTTTTCAGCCAACTGACAGGGTAAATAGGTTGGCTGAGTAGTAAAAAACATTAAGCAGATGTGGTTAGTCAAGCTAGTTTTCATTACAGAATGAGGCAAGCTGTCTTGTCAGCATTTGACATCTCATATGGTCTTTCTGTTAGATTTAGTTTGCTGAACCAACATGTATGGTTTGGTTGGCTGAACTTGAAACTTCTTATTTGGCAATCAGCTGTCAACTGCGTTAAGGCACATAATATATTACCTTGATTATTTGGGTTCAGGTTTTGCCATTTTCTGCTTGAAAGTAGCATCATTGCTGAATATATAGTCTTGTGCATTGTTGATGTTGTTTTGACTTCAGACCAGCCACGTGACTTAATGTGATGCCTTTGGCCACCCAAATACATTTATGTCAGGGGAGGAAGGCTATGGGGATGACAAACCTGTCTCTTAAACCAGCAGTCTTGCCCAGAGCAGTTTTCAGTGCAACTTTAGTATTACACATAATTGGAAGCCATCCCTTTAAGTGGTGGTAAGTTACTCAATGCATGTTGCATACAGATCAGTAGGAGTTCAGGAAGCGTATGTGTTGTCTTGGTGTGTTAATGATAAATTATCTCAGTGACAAATCAATACGTTCTATCCTATATTAAATTAAGCTGACACTTAAGGGTAATAAACAATTAAGAGAATGTTTGGCATGCCAGATTTGGTTTGCTTCTGCCTAGCTGTCAACAAAACACCCTTATTAAATATGCAGTTAATGAAAATGTTTATATGTACCCAATAATGCAGTAAAAGTTGTTTCCCTTATGTTGAAATTAACACTGTACAGAAGAAACTTGAGATATGGGAAAACAGGATGAAATCTGAGCAATTCCTAGATTGTTCTATGCAGTTCTCCTTCTTGATTTGATGTATAAAATAGGTTCAAATATTTGAAGGCTGAAATCATCGTATCTTAATACATATCCTATCTTGTGTTTTATGTGTTAACTTAAAGTACCTGATAGAGCTCTTGGCTTCTAAAAGTTGCAGAAATTCAGTTTTTCAGATGTGGAGGAAAATCAGTACATCGTAAAGACAGTGCTTGGATCTCCTAATGTGTCTTTGATCTCAAACTCACTGATCTTTTTTCTTTTGGGTTTTTTTTTTGTTGGGGGGTGTGTGTGTGTGTTTGTTTAAAGAAGACTTATGCTTGATTTTTAACACGGTGTCACATTTGTCTTTCCAGTCCTGATCTCTGCTTTCTGTGAATCTCAACTCTGTGAAAAAAGATTGATAGGTGCACTCTGTGCTATGTTTTTACAATGTTTTTAATGTAGTTTTTCCAAGAATACAGCTCCTGGAAGGATCATGTAGTATTCATTTAGGGCTGGTATTTTCCTTTCTGATTTGTGTATCCTTTTATATGCTCTGTGCACAGAGGGCTTGTGTGCTTTTCTGCAGAGTGGCTTCTCTGTATACAATGAATGGAGTATTTGGAACCTCATTAACTATGAAATTTCTGTTGCAGTGTTTGTGTAGAAAGAGATAGTTGATGGCCTGCTTTAGGAAATTCAGGAATTCAAAAGTGGTATGTACTGATGAAAGGATGAGGGGGGGCTGGGATCTTTTATACCTGATGGGTACAGAAAAACTGGAAACATTGATAAAGTTGAATTTCCTGTAAATGGAATGTGAAATTGTATGCATAAAGAATTTGGAAAAAGCAAATTGTTATGAATGGATGAGTGAAAACAGGGATATGAGAACTGACACTCAAGATTTGAAAGGAAAAATTGTTGCTGACAATGAACGTCATCCTAACACATCTCACCGTGAAGGAACTCAATCCAAACGGTAATACTTACTCACTCTCTGAACTGTTGAACTTTACTTGGGGGAAGAAAAAAACTGATACTCAACCCTGAAGAAGTTACTTAGCTTATGGTATGTGCCACTTGCCTTTCCTAAAGGGAATAAAAATTGGTAGAGAATAAGATCTTGTTGATAAAGGTGCTGGTTTGATTTTAGCAAAATGCATATCAAAACATTTTTGATTGGATACAAGATACTACTAAGAAAACTAGCTGTTATTTCTGGCAACTCTGATACTGCTAAGAAGGCTTACTGTGTATGATAGACATTTCTGTGGTTGTGAAGATTTGGAGGCTGGACTATAGTACTACAGTTTATTTTAATAAATACCATTAAACTTATTTGAATTTTAAATGTCCATAAGCTTCTGGTTCAGAAAGGGAATTTGAGGGGAAAAATGCAAAACAGCTGAATTTCTGTGTGAGCAAAAGTACATTTAACCATTAACCAACATTAGATAATTTTTGTTAGTGGTACCTTAATTACTATTCTCTGGAACTTTTTCTGTCCTGTTAGATAATGATAATTATGTTTAAAATAGAAGAGTAAGTACTTTAAAAATAGTTGTTTCTAATACAGCAAATGTCAGGCGTAGGGTGAAACTGGATTGGCTTTTCAGTGTATGGTGACAGTAGCTCTCATGCAGCGTGGAATAGTACCACAGTATACCTTCTCTTTCCTCTCTTCCCCTGCTCATGCACTTTAATACTCAATCAGGTTGACATATTTGTATCTCAATAGAAGTAGAACTCCTTACACGTGAATTTAAACTTGAGAATTGCACAACTCCACCGTTGTTTTTTTTCCCATATTGAAGATCTTGGGCAATAAACTAAAACTGTATATCCCACTTCACGTCATTTGGCTGTGCTGCATTGTGCTTCTATGAAAATGTTTCCAAAGGGTCTGCAATTACTTATTTTGAAAACTAGACCTCTGATCCAACTAGTTTTCCTGTTGCATAGCTATAGATGTTCAAGTTACTTTTAAGCATATATGGTTATTGGGCTGAGTCATCACTTGTGAGTAATGTGTGCGTAAGATTAGATAGCCATCAGATATATGCATGTATATGCAAGCTCAACAGTTTGTGAATTTGGCAGTTTAACCAGAGATTTGTATTTTTGAGGCAGCTTTAAGGTTCTGCCAAATTTATGTGTGTTTCCTTTAAAAATAGTGATGAAAAATTGCTGACAAATCATTGAAGCAAATAAGGGGAGTTCAGTTTTCCAGATAGCAACAAACTTGATTGTTTCCTCCAGAGAAATGTATCGCCTATACTGCTTTTATTTAAGAATTTCTGTAACTGTTAGAGGTGATTTGGTGCCAGTGGTCCTCTGGATATAAAGAAAAGGTGTAACATCTTCAGTGCTGTTGTCCAGGAAGCTCTTATTTAGACCTGAAATTTCTGATTGTGTTTGAAGACCTGACTAGTGCAGTGATCCTAAAATATACTATATATTAAAAATGTACATAAAACTTACTTCCTTAGCTAGTGGCTGTTTTTGATTTTTGAGTGATCTCAAATACTTAATTTAGATACTGAAGGCAAAACTTCTTCATTTGGAATAGGGAAAAGACAAATTCATTCTCCCCCCCCACATCTTAGGTTGTCTGTGTCCATGAAAAGCATTAATTATGCAAACCAGAAAAGGCATAAAGTTGCACAAGTAGGGCGTGTATTACACAATGTGTCTCTCATGGAAATATTTTTGAAATAAATTATATCTAAAAATGAGAAGATACTGTAATAATTATGACCATGTAACTTTTTTTAGACCTTCATTTAAAGGACAGATAGGTTTGTGCAGGCAGGCTTACATTCTGTCTTAGTCCAGAGGCACTCATGTACTGGAGTATCTTAAATCTAATAATTTATGAAATAGTGGTAGGTAAAAAACCTACCTGGTTAATGTTATGGACAAGATTTCTTGTACCAAGCAAGGGCCAGAATTTAATTGGTACGATGGACTCTGCTTTGGAAAACAGTTTACTAAGACATCTAAAGGTGCTCAGAAGGTTGAGCAGAAGCTCTGAAGGGGGTTTTATGGAGAAAACTGTTCTGGAGCAAAAACATTTGGTCAAAGAAATCCAACATCCGTAGCTGAGGTTGTCTTTTGCTGCAGTCCTGTTGTGATCTGTTGATCTGCAGGGGTGGGGGATGTGATCCGTTGTTAACATAAGAATGAAGTACTGTGTCTCTTAGAACAGTTTGTCATCTCCTCATCTATGCCCAATGAATCAGATATAAGAGGAGGAACAGGGAATCCATATATTGTCTTCTGCATTCTCCTGCTGTGTCCAGAGATTGCTGCCTGGTTTGGAGACTCTGGCAGTTCAAGTGAGGGAAAAATGAGAAAAAATCAAGAGGCTTTGTTGAAACCTCTGTCCGGATCTGGCACCTCAGACTAATGAAACCGCTCCATTCTGAGTAGTACTTTATTTAAGGTAGTGGTGTTGCCTTGGGGCTGCTGGTAAATACCGATAATGATGATGATTTAAAAAGCAAACAAGCAGCAGGAGAGATCTCTCCAAGGGAAGTGGTGCAAAGGGGTGCCATGGTTCTTTTACGCAGTCACAGGCTGGCTGAGGTTGGAAGGGACTTCTGGAGGTCATCTGGTCCAACCTTTCTGTCAAGCAGGGACACTTGTAACTGGTTGCCTCGGATCATGTCCAGGCTGGTTTTGACTATCACCAAGGATGGGGACTCCACAGTCTCCTTGGGTAACCTGTGCCAGTGCTCAGCCATGCTCACAGTGAAAAAGTGTTTCCTGATGTTCAGAGGGAGCCTCCTGTGTTTCAGATTGTGCCCATTGCCTCTTGACCTGTCACTGGGCACCAACGAGCAGAGCCTGGCTGTGTTTTCTTTACACCCTTCCTTCAAGTATTTGTATACGTTGATGAGAGCTCCCTGAGTCTTCTCTAGGCGGAACAGTCCCAGCTCTCTTCAGCCTTTTCTCATAGGAGGGATGCTCCAGTCCCTTCAACTTCGTGGCCTATTGCTGGATCCTCTCCAGTACATCCATGGCTCTCTTGTGCTGGAGAGCCTAAAATCAGAGTCTTCTGTGTACTTGTTCTGTGAGGTGTTAGTTTGCTTTTTAAGAATAAAGTAATTTTAGCTCTGTGTGCTGAGGAAGCAAGCAGATCACAGTCTGATTTAGATTGGAGTACTTGCTGGTGTCAGTGTAAATCAAGGCCTTATCTGAAATTCTAGTTTTAAGCCTCTGGGCTCAGGCCAAGCTTTGGTTTGGGGCCCTCTCTGAATAAGAAGGCCTATTCCTATTAAAAGACCAGCTAGAATTTCTTTCTGCTCACCAGCTGAAGGAAAGGATGTCAGGTAGCATAAGAAGGAAATTGCAGCCCCTGGAATTGTTGTGCCAAAAAAGAACATGAAAGTTCTGGATCATTTTTCTATCTTGAGACAATGAGGAGGAAGAAGTAAGTCAGTTGAGGCTGAACATTTCCAAAGAATCTATGATGCAGATTTTTCAGGCAAGCTTAACTGTAAAGCAGACCTTATTTTGTTTGTCAGCGTTGTTAGTTCTGGAAGAAATGTCAACTTTGTAATTCTGAGCAAATGAAGGAAACATGGTTTAGGATGTCTTTGTCTTTCTCCTAACTGCTTCTGTAGTACTCTCGAAAAGTTTCTTCTAGGGATGATTCTAGGAAAGAAATCTAAAGCAACAAAACCATTAACTTTTCAAAATGATACCTTGCTCTTCTAAACTTGTTTGAAATTCTCAGGGACGAATGAGTTTGTGAATAAACAATGTTTCAGTCCCTACAAGTTGAAATCAAGTAGTCTCTTTTGAAGTTTCTTCTACTAAGAAACATAGTTGTTCATGCACTGGGAATATCAAGTGACCTCACGTAAAATTAACTAAGCAATCAAAATATGCTTTAAAATACAACTCTTCTGCAAATCCAAACAAAACAAGAATAATGAAATTCCCCCAATAATTACAAAAGAAAAAAAAATAATTAAGATTTAAATTTAGTCACAACAAAGTTGAAAAGGAGTAATGCTGATCCAGAGATACTAGAATACAGGGAAGCCTGTAATGTAGATCCATCAGTGTAAATAAATAATCCTTCGCTGCTGCATTGTGTGCTTCTGGGAGCTTTTTGATACTCAGGTTTAACTATTGACTTAGAAAGAGATGTCATCTTGACAGATACTGATCTAGGTTTGGAACTCTGAAGCATGGGCTAAACTGCTTTTGTACTTTCAGGTACTCTGTGGGTGGGAAGGAGTTTGGTGAATTCAGAGATAAGATGTATTTATATTTTTACTACTATAAAACTAATTCCCCAACAAAGAGTGACTGTACATTATACTCAGAATGGATAATAATTGCTGGTACTGATGGAGAATCTGCTTGCACTTCTCTTCGTGCCTTCCTAGGCTTGTTTGTGGGCATGGTTGTAAGTAACTGCAGCCAGGCAACAGAATAATACAGGACTGAAGCTTTGTGAAAATAAGATTGAAAGTCACCTCATCTAGCCCATTCATCATTTGCCCTGGTACAGTGATAAGTGGTATTTCAGACCTCTTTCTGCCAGGCATATTTGCACCCACTTGTACTGGCACTAACAGTTGTGCAATGTAAGTCATCTGATTTAGTAGGTGGTTTAGCTGGAAATCATATTAGTATGTTTGCCTTTAAGGAATGTTCAAGGAGGCTTCACTCTTACTATTTGCTAGTCCAAGAGTGATTTTAAATTCATGTTGGACCTCAAACGTCAGTGAGTTTAAAAAGAGCATTCAGGTTAAGGAAAAGATGACACACATCATAGTTATTTGAAGGATGCTATTCTAGTTTCCTTTCAGAAATTGTCTTGGGATTCTTGCTTGCCAGGCTTGTTATCACCTTGGAGTTATTTGCCTGGTATTGTATATGGCCTTAGATGGCTCAGTAGTGTTGCGTATTAATTTCTTCCCAGCCAGTGCATACATCATGATTCAGTAAGTTTTTCCTCGCATGAAATATGAGATTTCTAACAGGGAAAAAACAAAACAAAACCTAAAAAAACCTGCTGTGTACAGTCTTGCTGGTAAAGTTCAGGGACAGTACTTCCAGCATAGTGTTTTGGCAGCTAATGGTCTGCTGGAGGAGAAGTTGGAACTTGTTCCTGACTGAACTAGGAACAAAGGAAAGGAGAAGGACCTGAATCAGAATAACCTCTGTAAAGGGATTAAAAGTATGTATGAGCCCTGAAGTTTCTGCTGGTTTTCCCTGAACACAGTCAGGTTGCTCAAAACCTGGGTTTTAATATATGTACTTTTTTTAGTCTGCTGTACTGTTGAGCATTATTTATTCTGGAATGGTTTCATCAGGGTTTCTGAAATTAATATTCTATAATTAGCGACTTCTTCTGTAGCACTCTTAACCACAACAGAAATTTATTATTATTACCTTATCAGCTGCTTGAAAGTCCAGAATAATCACTTCAACTTCAAAAAGCTGAAAGTTATGTGACCACTAGATGGAGTTCAGTGAGCATATTTCAATACTAGAAATCAATGTTAGGACTTGAAATGTAAAACATTTAAAAGGGCTAGCTGTTTTGTGTCTCATGCTTAGCAATATATGTTCATTTGTTCAGTTTAGATTGACCTGGACAACTTCCTAAAGTTCTTTGGGTTATTCTTGGTGCTCAAGTTGTACTTAAGTTGATCTTAAGGCACATGCTTTACTGACAGCACCCGCTACTCACCTGTGGTTGAAAATGTATTGTTATTCATGTAAGAATGGATTTGAGAAGACTGACCTTTCTGCAGCTATCAAGTATGCAACCTTAAACTATTAGCTAAGATATTTAGCATTTTGTAACTAGCAGGGTTTTAAATTCATATACATCTCTCCATGGGCACATGCATAATACTGTGTATGCAAGATGTGGAGTAGCATGTCTTACACCTCCTCCTGATTTCTTTAAATGTATAAAAGCATAACAGACACAAACATTCCCTTGTTTGTCAGTTATAAGTCTTGCTCCAATTAGTGTGGTGTGTTTTTTTTTTTTACTTTTGATATGGTCTTCGATATTAGGGGAATCTTACAAATGATCAACCACCTGTAGTTTTCAACCTGGTGGTATTTCTGACTTAGTATTTCTAATGTCACATTTTTGGTGACATTTTTGGTTTAGTCAGATGCAGATCTTTTCTAAGTGTGCAGGTTCTCAGTCAAAATTACATAGGAATCCGAGCATGCTGTTCTCAAGATGACCTCCTGGAGTAATCATACCAGCTTTCTCCTGAAGAACAGAATTTTCTTGGAGCTTTTCTCTTTCTCTGTCTCTGTGGTTAGTGTGTGGCTACCTTGCATAATGCCACAGAATCATGAAAACGTACAGGTTGAAAGGAGAATCTCTGGAAGTCACCTACAGCAATCCCCTGCTCAAAATAGATCTGGTTAGAGCAGTTTGCTCAGAGACTGTGCCGGTGTGGTTTTAATATCCACAGAGATGGAAACCACTTTAACCCCAGTAGCTGACAACCCTCATGGTTAGAAAAAAAAAAATAGAATTCCTTTTATGCAAATGGAATATTCTATGTCTGTTGCCTCTTTTCCTACGACTTCAAGAAGAGTCTGGCTCTATCCTCTGTTTCCCATGAGGTGGTTGCCAATAGCAATAAGATCTCCTTTAGCTTTCCCTGAAGGCTGAACTATCCAAGGTCTCTTAGATTTTTCTCATATCATATGCTGCCGCTCCTAAACCATCATGATGGCTCTCCATTAGATGCAGTGCAATATGTCAATATCTTTTTTGTACTGAAAAGCCTACTCAGCATGTTCAGCTTGCTGTCCAACAGGATGTCATCCTTATCCACTCATTCAGACCACATCTGTCTAATTTGACTACGAAAATGCTAAGGAAGACTGTCAGAAGCTTGTTTTATTAACATTATTCAATGTCTGTTGCTATCTCCTTGCACACAGAACTAAGGATGTCATCACAGAAAGTAAACAGGTTGGTCAGGCATAATTTGTCCTCGATGTCTACTTGGAACTAACCTCTTATTCTTTATATATTGGGAAATGGCTTCCAGGAGGATTTGGATCATGATCTACATGGAGACTGGAGTGAATCTGATAAGCCTGTAGTTCCTTAAACCCTCCTTCTTGCCATTCTGGAAAGTGGATGTGAGGGTAACTCAGAATAATCCATATCCAGACGCTCTGCACTAGTTTCAACAAATCAGGTGCTTAAAGGTTTTAAGACAGAGTAAAAGTCACTGTTGTGGCCACAAAGCAGCTTCTAGTCTAGTTCCTTCTTTTTTGAAGAAACATGGGTTCTTGAGGAGAATTACCTCGAATTTCAGCATTAGGTTAGAAATATTCCCCTTCAGCTGAGTAGGGGACTGACTTGCAGTCCCTAATATCCCCTGAT
>JANHGB010049885.1:36380-52226 GCA_026283785.1 Coracopsis vasa
AGCCCTGCAGAGAAGGACTGGGGGGTGTTGGTTGATGAGAAAATGAACATGAGCCGGCAGTGTGTGCTTGCAGCCCGGAAAGCCAACCGTATCCTGGGCTGCATCAAAAGGAGCGTGGCGTTTTCCCCCTCTTAAATACATTATCCCAGAGGTGCTACCACCATCACTGATGAGCTCAGCCTTGACTAGCTGTGGGTCCATCTTGGAGCCAGCTGGCATTGGCTCTGCTGGACACAGGGAAAGCTTCTAGCAGCTCCTCTCAGAAGCCATCCTTTTAGTCCCTTCCCTACCAAAAACTTGCCACGTAAACCCAATACAATCTTGATAGAACTAAAGGTTGATTTTGTTGATTCATACTTTGCAGCATTGACTTCTGTATAAACTGTGACCTGGAAAAAGGCCCACAATAGCCACACATGTATACATTTATTTTAAATGCTTAAGTACATATTGTGCTAAGACATCCCACTACAAAATATGTGGCTGTCTCTAGGCGGTTCTTTAGTGTCACCTACAGGCATGTTTGCCTTAAGAAGAACCCTGTCCATCTTACTATTACTTTGTTCTAAAGCATGGGGGAGGGGGAGTAACATGACTCAGAAAATTGCATGCCAGATTTTAACATTGGTGAAATACACTATTTTTTAACCTCAGAAACAGAGCCATTTGCTTAAACTAGCAAGAATATCAAAACACCTTCTAACCTGAGATAAGTAAAATGGGAAATCTAATTTCAAACAAGTTACACATTCCCAGATCCTAAGTAATGCTAGGTCTCACTAGCAAACACAGCCTTGTGACAGAAAGACTGGAAATCTTAAACTGCATCCATTACAGTCTGCATTGGTTGTGGACAGATTCACTTTCCCTATTCCATCAGGTTTTGATTAGCAAGTACTCCTTGGCTGTGAGACTTGGTAAAATGTCCTTTCTGCTGTGACCTCCTTTGAAATTTCAGCACTTAGAGCTACAATCCTAAATCCCTGCTATTTGCTCAGGAAGTAGTATAAATAAGAGTCTGTAAATTGTGTGCCTTAGTAGTGCATGTGAATCCTGGCTAGTGTTTAAAGCAGTCTTTCATAGGTTGACAGCACAGTAATTTAAAGTTTGGTGGGGTTTTGTATTTAATCTTCTTTGAGAGCATGAGACAGTTTGTAATTCCTGATGCTTCCATAAATCACATGGTAGCTCAAACCCAAAGAGTTGAAACAGTTCAACCAGTGTAGTTGTGAAGAAAGCTTGTAGAGAAGACAATCCTTCCTGATTTTTCTCTTGGAATATGATGTACAAATTTAAAGTAGCCTAAGGCTTACTTCAGCACTGGTCTGAGAAGCAGAATTTCATGGTCACAGAGAGGTTTCCTGCTCTGTGGTAGCCTTTTGATGCCTCTCTGAACTTTGGCATAAGATAGGAGTAAGTTCTGACTTGATGGGCTGAAGCGCATACTTCAGTGGTCTAGGCCTTCTTCCTAAATCATCAGTTTAATAGTACAAGTCCTATATTTTTCTTGCTGGCTGAGATCTGCAGTTGAACTACTCTTATTATGGTGTGGGTTTGTTACTTTTCTTGAGTAATAGCTTTTATATGTAGTAATAACACTACTTTAATGCCTCTCTTCAAAATATTTGAGTTATGTTGTCAGGGTGGAATTACTTTACCAGTATTTTCTTGCCCATGTTAATAAAATAGAGGAAAACACTTTTCTATGGCATCTCTTTCTTACTGATTCCAATCTTGCCCTTGTTGTGAAAGAACATGTTGCTGGCCTTTGAATGAAAGCAAATCCTCATTAGTTCTGAAACAACGTATTCACAGGATGTTTTCTGCTGAGCTTCTGTCTCAGTTATAGTGATATAACTGATGTTATGTCATATTTCATTTAATTGCAAGTTTCATTAATTGTTTTTGTTGTTTTTCAGACAGCGTTATTGAAGCGGCAGAGTCGATACGTTCGTTCAACAGTTCCTGAAAATGCAGAGAAGGAAGCTCAAAGCTTGTTTGTAACTGAGGTAATATTGGAATTGCACTTGGCTCTGTGTAATAACAATATTATACCTGAATTGTTTTTCTTCTGCTTCACTTACCATTTAAGAGACAGGGAAAAAAAACCTGAAAAAATATTAAATATTTATTGCTATTTACTTGTCAGTGACTTAAAGGGAAAATTTCCAGGAAAACCTAGTGTTTTTTCTGTTGGTGGCTGGAAAGAAGTATTACAGGATAGCTTTGAAGAATTTCGTTTGTGTAATTGGCTTTTGCAGATTCTTCTACCCCACCTTCTTTATGCTTTTGGCTTTTCCAGATGAACATGTGTGATTTCCATACATAATACTGGGAGCAATAGCGGATCTGGAATGAATCATTGTGACTTGTTTTTCCTGATAAAGTGTTTCACCCCAGTTCTTAGTTTGTTTGTAATAATCTTGCACGGTTTGCTGGAACAGAGGTATTCTTAACTGTAACACTTGTAGAGGCCAAAATTCATTTTGACTGCTCAATCTGTATGATATATGTAGAAGAAACATCTTCAAACCTGAAGTTTCTCACAACTATTTGCTTATGTTGGTATTCTCTTGGTTCTGACTGTGATGTGTTTAAAATTTTTGTCTTTTTTATATTATCTACTGGTTTTCTACTGACATACTTCTAAGCTGATATCTTAAGATCTAAAACAAGTAAATGTCTTGTAATTCCAAGAAGACTGAAGGAGCTCCAAATAGCTGAATATACCTCAAACCTCAGAGTGATTTATCCACAATGATACATATCCTTAATACCAGACCTAAGCAATTCTAAGATAAATATGAAGAAGGTAAACAAGGAGGGAGGAGTGTTATTGGTAATTCATACAGTTTGATGAGTGTCTGTAGAAACAATAGCTTGGCAAATACTGATTTTTGTATTTTGAAATATAAAGAAAATATTTTGAATTAGTAGATATTATGTTTGTGTGCAAGTAAGTCTATTCATGTAACATACGAAATTTTGTACTATATGGTTTCTGGCAACAGGCGTTGTCACTTTTATCTTACTTCAGTCAAAGCCAAGATAAATCAGTACTTTTATGTTGTAGCAATACGGGTGGAGTAAAATGGTATTTCCTGTGATCTGGACCAGAGCGTAATGACATAATTGCTTTTCAACAGCTGCAACCATGCAGTTTGAATTTAAATATTAATTTAATTGCACTAGAGGTATCAATATAAGGAAAAGATCTTTTTAGATTCTGTGTACCAGTACATGTGAAATGGAGTATTTTACTTTGATAAGGTATCTCTGTGTCATTGCTGACTTTCTAAAGGCTCAGTCATGTTTTCAGCTGCAGCAAAATGCTGCTTCAACTTTTCAGACAGCTGAAGATGGTTAATCCAGATGATGAGTGTATTCACCATTTTCTGGTTTTATAATATACACATCTAGCAGATGTTAACATCCTACTGAAATATAACACTCGTTGCAAAAAGCTGTATTGCACTAGACTATTGCAAAAGAAGGGAAGTATGCAGAATTTTCAGAGATCAACATTTAACCATTGTAGTTCATAAACAGCCATATCTCAAGAGGTTTAGTGTGTGTGTGTGTGTAGGGAATGCTGTTAATTCTCTTCCAAATAATATTGGTATTTGGTTTTCATTAAAACAGTGCATTAAAACCTACAATTCGGACTGGCATGTTGTTAACTATAGATATGAAGATTACTCAGGAGAGTTTCGACAGCTTCCAAAGTAAGTATGTTATTTAGTGGTATAATAAAGATTCTGAATTTGTGAAGGAACTTTACCTGTGTTTAATATAAATGTATTTATAACAGAAATGAATTAATATGTGTCATATGTAACTTAAAGTATATTATATCAGTGTGTAGTAGTCTGTAGAGATGATAAAGATTTTTTGGATGGCATTAATATTAATGAACTTTAGAGTGTAAAATCTTGTTAAACCATTTTCTGTAAAGACACTGTAATAATAAATACTGCCTTATTAATAGACAGGTCAAACCAAGAAATTGTATGGTTGACAATGTGAAATGTAAACATGAAAACTAAAACAGGCTAATGTTTAGATGAAACTAAAATGGTGATATCCTGTTTTTGTAGCTTCAAAGGCAGCTTTTGGAGCTCCTTCTAGGAGATTAGGGAATAGAACCTAACTGAAATGGTTAGAGCAAGTGTATGAACTAGTGCAGATTTTCACAGGATGATTCAAAGTAAAAGCCTAATCTACATCTTTTACAGACTTTCTAAGCCATCTGCTAGAGAAATCTTTTCCAACATTTTAAAAATTTCATAGTGCGATTATAGAGATTGGACTCTTAACTTGAAATATCTGAGAGTAGATGAATACTCTGAATCCCACAACTCTGGAATATCTGTATCTTCCCTACCTATTCTCCTGCATCTGTCAGTTAAGAAATTGCTTTCTTTCCCCATGAAAAGTGCCGATATACTCACAGTTTTTGTAAAAGTCAGTACATGGTTTTTATTACCAGAACAGAAACCACGATAGTCAGTAGACATTTAAGTAAACACGTTGTCCTAAAAAGAGCCAATGGTTCCAGGTATAAATTGTTGCTCCTAAGATACTAGGAATGCAGTGAATGAGAAGGTAATAGGTACTCTTCAGATACACAGAAGGACAGTGACAAGCAGAACAATAGGAAGACTCTGGGCAAATGTGCAAATTAGGAAAATTGCTGGCAAAGAAATGCATTTCATGAAAAATACATGCTTTTACTCAGTTATTCATGTGCTTTTTCCCCTTCAATTAAGACAATAAGTTCTTTTTTTTTTTTTTTATATAGCTGTAAGGTATTTAACATCACAAAATTTCTAGTATTTTAGAAGCTTTTTCTTTCCTAGTAAAGGGACAAAATCGGAGAAGCTTCCAGTTCATTTATATGAAGTGGATGAAGAAGCAGATAAAGATGAGGTGAGATAACAGTAATTCCTTACTTTCTCTTGCTTTTAGTAAAGAATGTTGGGTAAGGAGAGGTTACAAATCGGGTTAAGTTTTGATGTCAGTAAGTGAAAACAGAGATTAGGTTGAACAGCCTTATTTGGAAACAAATACAGTTATTTTACTTCTCTCCTTTCTCCTTGTATTCTTGATATATCTCCTTGTATATCTGTCATGTGAGTAGAACAAGTTTTGGCAGATGGTGAAATTGAAGTTTTAGTACTTGATAAAAAATAGCTTTCATAAAATCTGTCATGTTTTACACTGCTTCTGTGTAGATGGGCATATAGATAGAAATGTTTCATACAGTTTAATCACCAAGATGAGTAAAATCATAGGTCAGTCTGTTCCAGCATGACAGTGCACACACTTAAGCATATGTGACAATAGGATACAGTCACAAATTAGCTTGTCACAAATTTGAGTATAGGATAAGAGATCCGTCATGGAAACAAAAGGTAAAATAATGGAATAAAACTCTAAGGTATTTTCTTTTTTGTCATTGGCTTAGGGAAACCAGAAATCATAGCCTCTAGCAATTTTCAAGTATGTTTCCAGTGTCAAAGACCTTTTTCAGTAACTGCTTCTGTTATTTTTGTGATTTAATTAATTTTTACCACACCCTGTTTCAAAACAGTGTTTGAATGCCAGTGTTTTCTTTTCTTACGAGTACTTGAACTCTTGCATCACAGAACAGAATTAAAACAAAAATAAAATTGTTATTTTTTTTGTGGTTTTCACCTTTTGACAGGTACTTTGCTTCTGAAGCACTGCTGCATATGAAATAGAAGTTTGTTATAAGTTTTCCTGGATTAAATGTGAAAAAATAGTTTAGGGAGTGCATCTGAGTAGGTAGATTCCTGAACAGATACTCTTAGGATGCTGTTTCTTCAGCACTGTTATTAAACTGCACTGTGATATTTGGACAAATAATTTCATGCATCTATATCCAAATCTTCCTATTTGTAAGATGGGAATAATTATGATTTCTATTATGCTGAAATTAAAAAGACTTGTCATTACTTAATGTGACAACAATGTTTTAGAAAACAGTTAAACATTGGAAAAGAAGGTGATATGATAGACTAGGATTGGTCTAGGAGAAAGACTTATGGGTAGAGTTAGTTAAACACTGAAAAACTGTAGCTTGCCTGTTACGAGGTGCTGTGTGTTTCACTAGGAAGTATAAGTGGAGAGGACTTCCTGTTTCCTTCTACCCAGTTTCCTGTTAGGGCAGGCAGGAATGTGATATCTTTCAGAGGTACAGTCACTGGAGAAGAGTTCTGCTGCTCTTTGAGCAACTTAAAATATAAATACAAGAGAAAAGCATGTTAGGAAGAAAAGGGAGCTTATTTGGAATAGGGAACATACATACCACATAAATCCTTTCCTCAAGGGAAGGACTAATGCAAGAGATCTTTCTTTCAAACATCAACATTTTTGTATGCCAAAAAGCATACATGTAAATCTTACACTAAAAGTTGTTTGGTCTTCATTTTGTTTAGCTTTTGTTTGTGGTGGGTTTTTTTGTTTCTTTGGGTTGTGTTTTTTTTTTTGTAAGAAAGCTGATTTGTTAAGAGAATGATAAAAAACAAAAAGCTGCAAGTGATCAAAAATTGAAGGAAAACCAGATAAAGATTAGTTTAATCTTGCACTGTTAAAAAGGAGAGAATTACCTTTCCAAACCTAACTGGGGCTATCAGGCCATCAGGTTGATGTTCGTAAATGGAATTTTTAACTCAGCCTGGGGTATGGGATCAAGATATGGAATTGTTTTTGTTGAAACAGTCACTGTTGAAGTAAATTTTGGTGCTGAGTTTGTGGGAAAGATCATTAAAAAAAGCGAAGCGCAGTGTGCAGCAGTAAAAATAAAAGTGAGGAAATTAACTTAGCAGTTGGAAACAGGAAATATGTTTTCAATGTAAAATTTGTGTGTTAACAACTGGGTTCTGGGTTCCTTTGTATTAACAGATGGTCAGCTGGAAATGTTCAGTAGTTTTTTGGCTCCGTAGTCAGGAATTCTGCCTGAGAGAAAGAAACATGTAACTAGAGACACTCAAATGACAATCAGGTTTATTGTTAGAAAACAGCATGCAGCTCAACAGAGTTGGGAAACAGTGCACCTCCAAGACTTGGGATTGGGAAAAAGAGTCTTAATAGAGCTAAATCTTAATTTTTGTTAACACAGGTAATGAAGGAATTCTTGTCAGGTGATCGTATGTATGGTTTGTGAAACTACAGAAAAGCATTGGTTGTTTCATGCCAAGTTTTGATGATAACTCATCATCTAATCATCATCTTCCACTCGTAAAGGTGGTTTTAAGCCATCCTTTCCTTGGGGATAACTCCCACCAGCAGAGTTGGAGAATCGTAGTTGGAAATCCAATGTGTTAAGTTGTTGTCTGTGTATACTGTATAAGGAAAAATGTTGTCTAGTTAATAGAGCAGGGGTAGGGGCTAATGACTTGAAAATGTGAAGCGAGTAGACTATATTGTTTGGACAGTGAGACTGACTGGAGCATGTGAAAATTTCCTATTTCTGCTCTTGTGCTTCTGGGGCATAATGTCAGATTCTCTAGTAGTTGGTGACCATGTCATCCTGACTGGGCCTAACTTCCACAGTATCAAGCTGACTAGAATTCTGTAGGGAACAGATTGTTGCAGCTTTGGCCTTCTGTTTGCAGTTTTCGGAAGTTCACATGTGCATATGAATATGCAATCTAGACAGACTAAGTAGGCTGTAAATAAACTAACTAGTAACATTTTACAGAATGTTCCTTGAATTAGTTCCAGAAACTAATTCATATTATTGCAAAATTTGGTTTTCATGTTTAGTTGTTGAACTAATGACTCTGTCCCCCTCAAATGTAATCACTTTTTGTGATTACATTTGTATGTTCTCTTAATAGCTGAGAAAAGGAGTTATAAAAAGTAGTTGAGGCACTTGAGGAAGTTTTTTGTTTTTGTCTTCGACTGAATACTCAGCTAATTTTGAATGTTTGGGTAATAATTCATCAGGAATATTTCTGCTCTACATGGTTGAAAATCTTCCCACATGTTTAATTCATTAAGGGTGTTTTTTGTGTCAAAATGGGTTACATCGACTGAAAACCGTGGTAAAGGCAGTTTGGTACTATTCTAAAAGATTACTTGAACTGAGGATTTAATACTTATTCTGTGGCACTTACAAGTCTGACATTTTGATTGGTTTTGATAGGAGAGTACTGCTTTTTCGTAGTTGTTAACATCCTATGGGTATTGATATAGGTACTGAGTTCCACCAGCTGGCATATGGAAGTGGTATGCTGGCAGTGGGTGTGATGCGTGATGCATGCATTGGATCTGCTGTTTGTGAACTTGCCATTACTGCCAAGTTTGGTCTTGCTCTCTTTAGAAAGCTTTGATTCTGATCTATAAAATGGCAGCTCCAATTGAAGAATTCAAGACTTAGTTTTCTGTAACTTCCTAAGTAATGTTGTTGAAATAATGCATATAAAGCAAAATGGTTTGAGAAATCTTGATTGAAGTTTTGGATAAGCATGAGTTTACATTGTTCTTTTTGGTAATAGAAATTGGTAAAAAATCTTGTACTTGAAGATTATAATATGTGAAAAACTTAAAAAGTAAATGTAATAAATGTTTTGAGTTTTCCCACTTTCTGCTGTTTCAGTGGGATTTATCTTGACTAATATTCAGCTGTCTAGAAAGTGTATCATTCTGCTAGCCATAGGGAAAGCCTATATGAGTGGCTTGGTTTCCTATTAAAGGTTAGATGAAGTCAATCTCATCCCTGATTTTAAAATAAAATAATTAGAATTACAAAGCTATAGAATTTCAGCAGGGATAATAGTACATTATTGTCACTACATTATGAGCATAGCTATTCCGTCTTTTAAAAATGACTTCTGAAATTTTTGATAAATACAGCAGTTTCACACCACGATGCAAAAGTGCTCTTCTCCCTTCCCCCGTCTCCCTTTTTTTTCATCTGCAGGATGCAGCGTCTCTTGGGTCTCAGAAAGGTGGAATAACAAAACAAGGATGGCTGTACAAAGGCAACATGAATAGTGCAATCAGTGTGACAATGAGAGTAAGTTTAAGCATGTCTTACGTGTGATAAAAATTGAACATTAATATTTACCATGCCACTGTGCCTTTGAGAAGTGAATTTGTATGTGGATTACTTCTATAAAAAATAATAGTGTGGGATGAGAGAGGGAAGCTTGTACGTAATTTATATTTGTGAGATCTTTGTTTTCTTTTATTCTACTTAACTCAAAAAAAAAGAAAATGCATCTGGTGGGAGGAGTCCACTGTTTTAAAGAATTTTTTTAACCTGGACCCTGTTTTGTTATTAGTCGAAATAACTTTCCCAGGGAAGCTGTGAATGCTCTATCCCTGGCGGTGCTCAAGGCCGGGTTGGACATGGTTTAGTGTGAGGTGTCCCTGCCCATGGTAGGGGGGTTGGAACTAAATGATCTTAAGGTCCTTTCCAATCCTAACTATTCTATGATTATATGAAAAGGGACTATGTAATATGAGGTTTTATTTGTATTGCTTCTCTACTTAGAAACAAACAAGTTATTTTTATGGTTATCTCAACAAATATCTAATATTGTAGAGTCAGTTTTCAGTGAGTCAAAAATTCATTCAGTACAATCTTGCTGCAGGTTTTTAATTTAGTTTTTTAATTTGTTATAATTAATGATTTCTGGTTTATTATCTGAGGATACTGAATGTGTAAATAAAAGCTTTTTTCTAAAACCTATTGTGTAAATGGCACTTACGGGTTTTGTAATATGAAGCTGATTAATACCAGTGTTGTAATTGTTTTTCTTTCCTCCTTTCTTTTCACAAGTCATTTAAAAGAAGATTTTTCCACTTAATCCAACTTGGTGATGGATCCTATAACCTCAATTTCTACAAAGATGAAAAAATATCAAAAGAACCTAAAGGATCAATATTTCTAGACTCATGCATGGGGGTGGTTCAGGTAATTATCATTTTCCTGCCTGTTCTCTGGTTAATTCTGGTTTTGATAGAAAAGGATTTGTTAAAAAATACAGGTAACTTGTGTCAGACATAGATAAGCATCTACTCTGCAGAGGAACAATTAGACACTGCATTTTGCAGAAAGAGTGAATGAGTCTTTACAGGGCAGGAGGCTGAGTTTTAAAAATCTTTCTGAAAAGGAGAGAAATTACTGATTGATTTAAAGTATTTATCAAAAATATCAAACGAAGTATTAAGGCGAACACACACAAATCCCTGGTCTTAAATCAGGACAATTAATGACAGCATAAAATTAAAGTTTGTTTCTGTTACATTTTGTGCTTACATGAGCTGTAAAATGTTTTGCATAGCTTCTTGTGTGGGATTTTTGTTGTGGGAATTGTATTAAATTCAGTCACCCTTCCAGATGCTTTCATTTGACCTTTGTAACGCTGCTTTTATGTGCTTTTCTTTATTTTAAGAAGTTGAGGGCTTTGGTGAAATGTTTGTCAGTAGCAAGTGCCAAAGAAAAGATCATTTTCCTTTCTTTGTGATTCTGTTATATATTTACAGTACAGCATGTAGCTCTTCTGTTAGGCATAATATACCTGGAAAAACTCCTGGGCTTTAGGGGTTTGTTAACATGGGTACTTTAATGAAAATGTATTTCTTGTGTAATAGTGGGGGTATTTTTTAGCATTAAGTTGTTTGAAGATTTATGCAAAGAAATACAACAGCGTTACAGAAGATTATTTTTTTCCAAATATTGCAGTAATGTTTTTGGATACACATTTAATAGATACTTTGCATGGAAGGTCGTTAACTGTAATAAATTCACTCTTATTGCAAGTTCTACATGCAGATTTACACAGATTGTTTTGCCTTAGGTGTACAGTTCTGGCCAACTTTGATTTGTCTTTTTAGAACAAACCAGCAAAAAGTGCTGTAGACTTTGTCTTGCACTTAAGATGTATCTTTCCTTTTGTTCCTCAGCTTCCTCTGCTTTGGTGCCCCTCTCTCTGGTAGTATGTACTGTCCATCTTCTGGCCCCTTTTGTTTCCCACTTAGGCAGTAGCTTGTTTCTGGTTCTCAGCCTGTGGCTCTGTTACAGACCATTGTGGGCAGACACTACAACATTAGTTTACATCATCAGAAAACGCTGAGATTTTCAGAAGTTACAAATGAAAGAGAGGCACTGCAAGAGAACTGGAAGAGAACAAGCCCAGACACCAGTATACACAGAGCAGTCCACCCAGCTGGAAAGCAGTTGGCAGAAAAAGATGTGCCAGATCCTGGTGGACACCAAGTTGACCATGAGCCAGTGATGTGCTTGCTGTAAAGAAGGCTAATGATGTCCCAGGCTCCGTAAGGGGGTGGTGTCAGCAGGTTGAGGGAAGGGATCCTTCCCCTCTGAACAGCGGAACAGTGCTGGTTGTGGCCACACTGGAGTTCTGTGTCCAGTTCTGGGCACCTCAGTAAGAGGGAGACATGGACATACTGGAGAGAGTTCAGCAAAGGGCTATGAGAATGATGAAGGATGGAGCATCATTCCTATGAAGAGAGGCTGGTTTGGCTTTTTTGGGTTGTTTTGTTTTAATACTGAAGCATATTGAGACTTTTCTGCATCATAGAGAAGTGCAGTCACATAATAATATGCAGTGTCTGTATCACACATAGAGTCATATATAGAGGCATAATTGCTCTAATTCAGTGATTTGTAAAAACTGACAAGTGTGATATCTACCACCTGTGTCAAGGTTTTATATTGTTAAAAGCTAAAGGTAACTGTTCTTGAGAGTTTTCATTTACTTCAGTACTGATTTTAATTGGAAAGACTGCCTTAGATCTGGAGTCCATACATTTGTTTGTATCCTTCTTATAGAAACTCAGCTTTGGTAGAAAGCTGACTGTTTTGCCAACAGTAGTTTGTTAATTGAAAAATCTGAGCTATAGTGAAACTAAAATATAATCTGACATTTAACATAAAACAAACAAAAAAATCCCCCGACCATCAAGTCTGTTTTGTTGTTTATTTTAATGTTTATTTAATGAATTACCATTTTTAAGAATTAAAATTATGATAATATAGAATTTTCATTTAAGGTTTGTGAATTCATTCCCAGACACTTGAGTCAAACTAGGTAGCATTTAGAGCCTTGATTTAAATTGTGCAAAAAGGATGACAGTAATGGTTGAGGAGAAAAGGAGGACTTATTCACAACTTCATGCATATTTTAAAGACTAATAGTATCAGGGCATTCAGGGTTGAAGTTGGTTACAATTAACCTTTAGTAGAAAATCCCAATATGCAAATGATTCTCACTCAAATATTTATAGTTTAATGCTTTTTTTAATCAGTAGGTTTTAGCTTCATTTCTCTCTGAGTACATGAAGATTTGATATTTGGAAATTAGATATATTTGTTTTTAAAAATGATTACAAGCAGAATTAGAACGGGAAACTGAAAAATGTGCTGTTACCTTTCATACTTGTTGCAGAGGTGCAAATAACTTCAAAAGGTGAAATGTCAGAGAGAAAAAAGTGTAATTATAATACACTTGTTCAAAATATCAAACTGTATATTTTTGTTAAAAGATCTGCAATACATGTGGCTTTCTTTGTGAGTAGACAGTATATAAAGATATTATAAAGATATTTTATTTTCCTACAGAACAATAAAGTCAGACGTTTTGCGTTTGAGCTCAAGATGCAAGACAAGAGTACTTACCTTTTAGCTGCAGATAGTGAACTTGAAATGGAAGAATGGATAAACACTCTGAACAAAATCCTCCAGCTTAACTTTGAGGCTGCAATGCAAGAAAAAAGAAATGGGGAGTCTCATGAAGGTAAGCAGGATTTCTGGCAGTGCTAATAGTTATGTGACAACATTTACGTGCATGCATTTGAAAAGAAAGGCTTTATTGCAGCTAATTTTTTTTGTTTTCTTTGGTCATAAAAATTACAGGCCTTTTCACTGTCTGTTTGAACTAATTAGAGTTTTGACCTTTTGGCATTAAAATAACACTGTTCTATATTGATTACCATTGAATTAAGTCCAGGAGAGAATGAGACTGATCAGAAGTCTAGAAAAATAGGACTCACAATGAAAAATCGGGACTGAGACAGTTTAAGGAAAAGAGAAAATTTACAAGGCACTTGCTTTGAAACATGTAACATGATGCTCAGAATGGAATAATCTGTCGTGTGGTCACTGTAGGTAGAAGAATAAGAAATTGTGGTTGCAATAAGGGGCTTTAAACTTAGATGTAACTCACTTGACCACAAATTTTTCCCTGAAGTACTGAAATAGATTGTTTGAGTGTTGAGTCTTTTCTGTTGGAGCCCTTTAAGAATGGGTATAGCAGCTATCTGTAAGGAATGTGATGTTGATATAGTTTGGTGGCAGAAGAGTAGTCCAGTATTCCTCTTGTACATTTTTCCTCTGGACAGTGGATGGGGAGGGCAGCTGGTATAAAACCAAGTGTATTCAGAAGAACCTGAAAGATGTTTTAGAAGGTTGTTCTGCTTATAAATAGCACAGTATACCAAAAAGGATCATCAGAGTTTAAAATGAGATATCACAGTCTTAGGTAAAGGTTGCTGGAATTCAACAAGATGTTTGAAACAAAAGCAGATTGGAAAAAGAGAAGCCTGTAGCTCTGTGAAAGACATTTTAGTCAGCAGTCCCCAACTGACCTTAGAACCGTAAGATGCTTATAGCTACCTGAATAGTTGCTTTGTAAGTCCAGTAAATCCAGGAGGGTAGAGCTGGGGACCTAAGGAACAGAGGGAACTTGTTTTGAAATCACTTTACAATGCATAGTGGAAAGAGTAATGTAAATTTGTGTATTGAGTATCCCCTTTCTCCAGACAGATATCAAAATTAATATTAAAGCTGTTTTTTAGGTAAGATTCCAAATAGCTGCTACTGTACCAATTTATGTAACTGGTTACATCCTCCAAGAAGTCACTGCATCAGAATTAAATGATGGAGTTGTCTACAACCTGTTTATGTTAAGCATTGTCATTTTTGAGGGGATAGGGGTTAAAAAAAAATAATCAGAAATACTTTTTGCTACAGAGTCTTGTGAGTAATTTGCAGGGTTTATTTTTTTTAACATGTTTTTATTTCAGATGATGAACAAAGTAAACTGGAAAGCTCATCAAGTAGTTTTGATAACTACTATCCTGAAATTGCCAAGGTAATATATATTGTAAATACCAACTCAGGATATAAAGTACTAAACATAAGTTAAGACACATGAACTTTCAATAAAGGTAAGGTATTGGCTTCTAGCTACCAGTCAGTTTGTGGTGCTTTGAAAGCTTAGAAGCTCTTTTGTGTATAGATGTGGTTATTGAGCTCCTTCATTTTCTGCTTTTAGAGGCAAACTAGCTACTGTCTTAAAGTTGCTTATATAAATCTTGACATGGTGTTTAAAAGCAGCATGGTTTATATTTTATTATTTTACGGTATTTTGCATCTTTTATATTGTTTTATTGCATGCAGGTAAGTGCTAAAGTATTTCTATAGAAATGTAGTTAATACTAAAGTCAGGTTTTATTGTCATAGTTAAAGTCCAACAGAGTTTAATAACATCTTAATAGAGATGATTCTATCTATTACAATAGCTAACATATCAAAAGATCCAGTCAGAACAGATTGTCAGACTTTTAGCACCCAAATTGGTTGGCTGACTTAATTCTTTCTGTGACTGCTTTGTAATCAACTTAGCACATGTACACAAAAAGCTATTATGTGATAATCTAACTTCCAGTATTTGGAAATTAATTGAGATTGTGGTGCATGCAATCAAGTTTTCCTTATAAGTATGCTGTTTGATGCTTAAAGCTTTTCCACGAGGCTATGAAAATTTATTTCAGAAACAAATATAAAATTGGATGCTCTTATTGTGTGGAGTATTTTTCTTTCTTTATAGCCAGAGTTTTGCAATGCTTAGGTTCCACATGACTTTCAGAGGGGACTTTTATTTAGGGCTGCAGCACCTGCATATAATTTTAGTATTACAACTGCTGCTTCCTGTTTCTGTAACCTTCTGGTCAAGAGGTTGTGGGTCAGCTCTGCAAGCTGGGTATTTTTCTAGCACGTTATTTTTCTCAGCTCTTTTAAGCACTTGCTTTTTTAATTCCATGGTTAGAACCCATTTAAATTTCTGTTTCCTTCAAAATAACTTTTTTTTTGTTTTTCCATTCTATTTCATCTTTACTAAATACTACCTTTCAAAATAATTTAATGTGTTTTTCTAGCCTTTTTTCCTTGCAAAGTACAGGGGAAAAATCTGCCCATTTACATTAGTACACTGTGCCTTCACTTGATTACTTTATATAAATGCTGGGTTTTATGAGTATTTTTTCGTCCTCTGTTCTTTCTTGCACTGTCTTTTCAGCTGTGGTTTGGGTTTGATTCTTTTTTCCCCAGTGGAAGACTTGCAAGTCATTGAGCCTTCTTTTAGAAGAGTTTATAGCTGCTTTATTATTTTTCTTGGTTCTAGAAGGAGATTTTCACAATAGCTGACCTCATATCCGTATGAGGAGAGAGAAATTCCTTCAGGGGTTGATTGTAGAGCACCTGACAATAGGGGAAAAAATGGTCTTACTAGGAAAGGTTTAACCCTTGTGAGTACATCTCCAGGCCTTCATTTTTCTATCAACCACTGTTAGTTTATAACATAAACTAAATAAGATGGTATTGTGCGCTTCAGTGCACAGATGTGCACACATATGTATCTATCTGTCTGTCCTGCTTGCTTCATGTTTCTTATATCTGTAACTTATCTATAGCTTAAGTACCAAGAATGAATGCAGGAGTTTTGTTGGTTTGTTGTTTGCGTTTGTTTGGCTATTTTTTTAATCTTCAGAGAAAAACAAACTAGACCT
>JANHGB010049887.1:11271-23005 GCA_026283785.1 Coracopsis vasa
GGGAATATGGTGAATTAAAAATGCTTAATACAGATCCATTCTGCTCTGTGCTGGGTGCTCAGATGATAGCAGCTCCCTTCAGCCAGCAGGTCAGCAGGAGGCCACGCAGTGCCAGAGGAGAAGTGGATGACACTACAGCCATTACTATTCATGGCTGTTTACAGACCAAACCTCCTGCTGCTGCACCCTATGGTCTCAGGAGTCTTTATGCTCCTGCTGCCCAAGCCCATGTTGTTGGTGTTGCTTAGCAGAACTGAGCTCTGTGGCTCTTCACCACAGGTACCTCTGCATGATGGCAGCTGCTCCAACCTCCTCCCTGCACCAGGGAGAGTGTCCCCATCCCTGCAGGCTGTTCGGAGCAGGATCAGGAGGAGCATTTCCCATCAGCTGGGTGGAAGTGGGGATGGTGGGATGTTGGCTTTCATTAATGGGTTGCATTTTAGGGCTAAGAGCAACTTCCTGTCTCTGTGGATCTTTGCGGCTGTTGTTCCACCCCAGTCAGTGTCTCACACCCCAGTGAGTGTCTCACTCCTCGGGGGAAAAAGGAGGTGTGAAAAGGGAGGAAGAAGATCCTGGCAGGAGTTCAGAGAAGTTAATTGCAAAGTAAGAAAGAATGAGGCAGGATGAAAGTGAAAAGTAAATAAAGTCACTGGAAGCAGCAACTGCAGGAGTCTCAAAAGGATCTTATAAATCTCGCTCTTAAAGCAGAAAGGAAGCCCGAGACCTACAAAAGCTCTTCCGTGCCTGTGAGAACTCAATGCCAAAGCAAATACACTCAGAAACACTGCAGAAAACCACCTCACCATGAGGAATAGCTATAACTGAGGACTGGGCAGACTTGAGCTGGGAAGGACCTACAATGTCCTGTTTTTCCCAGGAGCTGAAGATCCTATGGCCAGCCGCAGCTGAAACACAGGAACAGAGGGAGAGGCACAGAGAGCTAATGGGTCCTGATCCAAAAGAACTAAAAATAAATCCTGGGGGAAGACCTCAGCAGGCGGCGTGTTTCCAGGGGATGCTGACTCAGGCAGAAGCTGCGTGATGCAGATGAACAGGGAGACTGTCCTGAGCAGAAATCTCATTACAGCTACTTAGCCATTCCTGCTAACCTTCCTCCTGTTACCTGCCCCACGGGCTTCAGCGAAGAACATTCAGAATGAAATTAAGAAAGCAGGAATGTAGGCTGGATGTCTAAAAAATCTCACTGACACAGCAGGATGAGCAGAGCCTGTCCGCAGAGACCTTTGCTGGCACCATCACTGGCTGAGACAGAGCAGGAGCAGGCGCAGTCCTGCAGCAGCAGCTCCTCCAGCTCCAGCCAAAATGCCCCAGGGATGCTTCCATCCCTGCCAGGCACCTCCAGGCTCCTGGTCCCTAGTGGATGGGGAAGTGGGACCCCCCAGAGCATGCTGTGGGCATCAGCTGGGTTATTCTCTAGGCTGGGCCAGTTCCACATCTGCTTGCCCTTGCTAGAGGTGGGAGCAGCACGCACACCTCAGGGCTTAGAGTGGGGTTTCCATGGGAATGGGAGAACACCCTCTGCCCTGCATCCCACTTCCTGGAACAGGGTGCATGACAGCTCCCAAGTCCCTGAGTGAAAGGGTGAGCCTGGAGCACATTCATTTACTGCTGTAGCCCTTGAGCTGCTGCCGGAGCCCCTAGAAACACTGAGGTCACACAGGAACAGCCCTGTGGTAGCAGTGAAGCTTGAGTACGTGCTTTTCTAGCCAGCAGTTTACCATTTCTCACCCAAATCTGCTTCTGTCCCTCTTCAAAAACAAGCCAGCTCCCTAGAATATAAAAGACACTGGTGACCAGGCACCACTAATGGGCAGCAAAGCCTTCCTTGCTCTCCTGTCACCATTGCCATCCTCTCCAGCAGGGATACCTGCACCGACTCAAGAAACCCTCAGGCTGGCAGAGCAATTAGAAGCTGTCATGTGCTGTATGTCCTGTAATTTGGTACATTGGCACAGGCATCTGTGTTGGTAATTATACACGTAGTGGGATCCACAGCATTACACATAGATGCTAGCATGAGCAAAGAGCCAAAAGAGCGAGGCTTTGCAAGAGCACAGCTGTGTGAGACATTTGGCACAGGCAGAAAATTCCTGCAATGCGTATTGGTGCCTCTCTGTGGAGGGTTGGTGGGAAATGACTACAAATATCCACTTTTATAAACAAGAGCTGGATAACACATGCATAAATAACAGCATCTTTGCTTGGTTTTCCATCACTTCTGCTATTGCAGCGCTGCTGTCCAGGCAGAAATGGTGTCAGAGAGTTATGGTTGTCTCTGGGAGGGGAAATGCAGTTAGGATGAGGACTCCTTTCCAAAACACACGCTAACAGAGCAGCAGCCACTGCCAGGTTTGGGTGAATGTACAGCCCATGCAGCATTCATTTCTGAATACCTCTATGGCAGGGAGGGCTGAGAGTCTGTGAGGTCTGAAGGGGGGAGCACATCTCCAGCTCTCATGTGGACAGCCCTGTGTTCAAGCTTTAAAGCAGATGCTCAGCTTCAGTCATGGGCTCAGGGTCCAGCAACAGCAGAAACTGGGGACCTGTGGTTCACAATCACGGCAGGAGCCCATGGAGGCTGCCATCAGCCTCCAGCCCCAGAGGCTATGAGGAGTGGATGGAGGTTCAGGAGGCAGGAGGTGGTAGTGATGCTTTCTTCTCAAAAGGATTTTGTCCTGAAGACCTGTTTTCAGCAGTGAAGGATGTTGGTACATGCCTCTTCTGACCAGACCTGGGCCTTGGGGCCATGGAACCCTGGTCTGTACACTGAGACACCCTGACCTCAAAGCCTGAGAGCTGGAGAGGGGAAGTTATTCTCTTTCAGGCTTTGTACACAGTTGCTATCTGATCTTGGGTGAAACAATAATCCCATCTAATCATTTTGCCAATGTAGATCCAGACTGATACTTAAATTCTCCAGAAAAAACAACCATCTTTAACGGTGTTCCACTAGTACAATGCAGTAGAATGATTTACAAAAGGGTGAGAACCTCATTTTTATCTCTTGCTTAAATTGTTGAAATAATTAATTACTGCTGGGCACTTTTAATTAAGACACTGCTATATTGCTGGTTATGTTTAAAACAACATTGAATCACTACGATTTCCTGAAAGCAGCAACCACTGCTGCCTTTAATATTCCCATCCCAAACTGTCCTGGAAGTGTTATTTTGTTTGTACACTTCAGTGGCCACTCCTAATTCTGCAGCTCAAATCAACGCAACGCTTTTTCCATTTCCCAAAATGACACCAAGGTACCTATGAGAATTGCAGCTTCCAACCAGTTATCACCCTTCACATTAAAGTAGAAAGCATGAGGGGGACGTTTGAGTTTTAAATCACCATTTTTGTTCCAAGTTGAGCAAGAGAAATTGAGTTTCTGCTCTTCCGCATTAGCACCCCCAGATCGCACCCCTCTTCCCTCCATTCCTGCTGCTGATGCTCTGCAGGCACCTCCTGGTGTGGGGACTTTCCTTTGAGGGTTACAAGTGTCTGGAGGAGAAGCTATGGTGTTGCTCACCCAGCACCCAATGGGACAGGCTGGGACACCCAGGAAGCCTCACCAAGAGCTGAGCTCACTGAGGACTGCAATGGAGAGGAAACAGAAGGAAACCAAAGCTCAGCAGCAGAAAGGTGCCCACACAGAGATGCCACCAGGGGCCATAGTGGACCTGAGACCTCCGTGGGATGCTGTGGTTGAACACCTCAACCCCACACTCGCTGGATCAATGGTGCTCCTGCACAGCCCACATGTACTGATGGCAGAGGCTGCCTTTTTCTGTGTCAGGTCATCCTGGTTTGACTCATTTCATGATGAGCAAAACCCACATTTCCAGAGCTCTCCTTGCACAACCATCACCAAGCATTGTGCACAGCTGGAGATCATACCCACCTGGGCATTAAAAAGGCAGGTATTTTTCATCTGGTGTCTCGTTGCAGCCTCTCTCTGACGTGTATAGAAAGAGGCTTTACATAAAACCTGGGGTAACACTGCATCCTTGTGTCAGGTGAAGCTAGGCAGCAGTGTAACTTCAAAACTCAGCTTATAGTCACAGCTGGCCCCTCTGCACCCCACCTGTGTTCACACCTTGGCGTGTATGGATAGAGCATCTCCCACAGCATCTTTGAGAAATCTCCTGAGAGGACCTAGAGGTCTTCAGAAAGTCAGGAAGAAATTGATGGATCTGAAATTTATTAATAGGGAATCAATAAACCCATGTTCTGGAGACGCACCACCCAAGCAACGTGTGTGAGCTGTCAGGACCAGCTCTGACAACGCAGGCAGCTGTTCTGAAAGCAGACCAAAGGAGTCTACAGCATTGTCAGCTGAGGGTGACATGGAGCTGAATGCTCTGCTGACCACATGCCTGTAGCTGATGTTGTTCTGTTGCACTGAGCCTCCAAACACCAAACTGCTAGCAGTGATTCAGGGTAAATGTAAGGGAATTCATCCCTTCTGCTTTCTCTGGTGCTCACCTGCAATGCAACACTGACTGCTGACACCACCAATCCTCCTCTGTGACAGAAGAGATTTAATATAAAAACTAGTATTTAAATGTGCTTTTAAAATTCTATTCAAGGGACTTTGGGCTTATATCCGACTAAACCAGCTCACCATCAGATCTCCTGTGCTAGTAGAAATGGCTGCTGGTGACATAGGAGCATCAGAAAACCCAGACACATAAGTAGCATCCAGGGACACGGAAGCATCTGAGAATCAGCACCAAGCACCTCCATCCTCTCACTCTCTCTGAGCAGCACAGGTGCTCCGGAGCTTACGGCTCCCATTTCACTTTCTCGCTCATTGTACAGTGGATGACTGAGCTGAGGAAGCTGCCAGCCGGCAGAAATACCATTTCTGAACACTTCCACAAGCAGATGTGGCATCGCAGGGAAACCTGGCTCACTCCCAACGAGCCCCGCTTGCTGCAGAGCAGCGTATCCAGGCTGGCCTTTCATTTTCTAACCAATATCCAAGCGGGCAGTCGTACGGCAGGGAGACAGCAGAGGGCAGCTCCACCCTGCCTAACGCAGGCAATGCCGCTTGCCAGCGGTGGCTGTTCACACGCTGCATCCAGGGCTGAGGCAGACGCATCGGGATCATGAAAGGAACAGGGGGGATGGTGACAGATACCGTCTTCTGTCCTTGCTCCTCATTCTTAATGTCTCTGTGCAGTGAGGACGCACATGACACTGTGTACATTGAGGGTACACATGAATGCCCGCCCTCTCTGCAGGGAAACTTGTGATCTGAGTGACAAAAATGCTGGGGTGCATCGTGTCTTTTGGGGTTGCTGGAGACTCAGCATGGTCCAGCTGTCCAGCAAGGGCTCAGTTTGTCCCTTGGGATGCCCCTGATGAAGCTTTCTGCAGGGAAGGATGGGGTGGGCAGATGTAACCACAGTACCCGTGTGGGGTGCAGACCCAAGGGTGGGTGACAGGACAGCAGGGATGCCAGCATCATCCTGGCCTCAAAAGGGATGGCTTGAACTCTTCCTGGAAAAAGCCCATGCAGCCCATGCTAAAACCTGAGTTAAATGCGTTTCACCTTCCTTCATGTCCAACCCCCAGGGCAGGGGAGGCTGCCCCGTCCCCAAACACCCGCTGCCATGCTGAAGTGCAGTAGTGACATGGGTGCACCTCGTGCACCACAGAGCCACAAGAAAGGGCATGACCTTGTTAGAGATGTATTTCCTGCAAACCCTTCTTGGGTAACTGGATGAGAGGAGCCCCGGATCTCACAGAAACGCGAGTGAAGAGGGGCAGTGGCAGAAATTTTAGCCTAGCAACCATTTATAGCCTTTCTTTCCCAGTACCTGGGACCTGGACAATTTGTTAGGTGATTGGCACCCATGTGTGGCAAAGAACCTTGGGCTGGAAGCTCCTGCTGGCTTCAGCAGTGATTTTGTTATCCTTCCAAAGGCAAAGGCAGGCATGTACCACTGGGGTCCATCTTCTGCTGCAGGTGTTTTCTGTCTCCTCTCTCCTGAGGTCCATTTCAGAATTGAAATCCTGACTCCCACCATGCTTTACCTGCATGTGCAATACTCCCTGGGGGGGTTTGACTCCAGAAGCAATCAGACAGCAAACAGCAGCCACAACCATTATGTTTCCATCCACAACATACAGTCTGATTCCCCAGCACCGGTGAAGGCTGCCAGAGACAGAGCACGTTTCCACCCTGAAAAGTCAGCAGGGAAGAGGCCCCTCGAAGCATGAATAAACTGAGAAAAATAATTAACTACGACAATTAATTTGGCAACCTCTGTTGCTGTTTTGCACCTCCAGGATAGGAAAACACCTGCAGCTCATTACGTTGGTTCTCCACAGTGTTTGCAAGGAAATGCTGCTCATCCCACAGATGCAAACCAGAGGGACCAGCTCATGTCACACACATGGTCCCAGTCCAGGCTGTGGCAGAGTAGCATGGCCACGGGCAAGCCCAAGTGTAGCACAGCACAAGAAGCTCACTCAGCTGCAACACCATGGAGTCACCTCTGGTGACACAGGCACCCAGCAGATGCAACACAGCTCTTCCTAATAGAGGCTGGCATGGTGTTTAAAATCCAGGACATGTATTCCTGCGGCAATACACGTCCGGCAATATTTGGGAAATGCTGAAAACTGAGGACCTTCATTTCACTGTTGCAGGAACCCTCCTTGGCTGATGGGCCCAGTGAAGAAGCCTTTTTCACTCAGCTGGTGAGAAGACATGCCCCATCCTTAAGAGTCTGCTGTGCCTGTTTCCATTTCCCACAGTGGTGGCCCCATGTCCATTAATAGAGTTTTGTGCAGCTCAGGGTTACTCAAGGGAACACACTCAACAAGGTCACTCCTCTGTTGGCAAGCCTGAGCCCAGGGATCTGCTCATGGATGCTGCAAGGCAGGTACTGCCCGACAGGAGTGACTGTGGTGGGGCAGCTGGGGTAGCCAGATATCCCAAACAGCAGCTTATTTTTGGGTAAGGACCAACAACCATCACTGGGCATTTGCCAAACAAGCCCTGGCAGAGGTTAGCTGAAGCGTCAGCTGACACTGAGGTCAGGGGACCTCTGGAGCTTCTCACCCTTGCACCCATACCAAAATCCCCACTGACCCTCCCCTGGCCGCTCTGCACCCCTTGAGCATCTCGTCTGAGTGCCTGCCCGCTGCTGCCGTTGGAGACACATTCTCATTTCACTGCCGTGAGCTTTTCTGTCATAAGGCCCTGGGCAGAGACACCTGCTTGTTCATAGGGGCTCTCCTCCTGAAGAATCACACTGCTTCTGCATGGGCATCACCGCCCAGAGGCTGAGCAAAGAGCAGCCTCCATGAGTCACTAAGATCCTCTCCCCCAGGGAGCAGCTCGCTCTCGGGGGCACACCAGAGGCACACGCGTCTGCAGCAGAAGGTGGGAAAAGGGAATATTTAGCTCTCAAGTGTAAAGCAAATGTTCAATACATAGAACTGGTTTTGAGCCATGACAAAGCCGTGTTCGAGTCACCAGCGCCCTGGGGCTGTTTACCCTGTGTGCAACTGGTGGTGTGTGGAACGTAGCAGCTCCTGAGCTTTGCTCTGCACGCTCTGGGTTTTGCTTGAGCACTTCTGCTGCCTGTCTGGTCTGCTTCTAGATAAGCATGAGGCACTGTCTGATGCCATCAGGATGCCTTGGATGGGGCAGCCCAAGCCCAGCCCTTCCCAGGCACTCAGGAAAGATCCACCAGGGAGGTAGGTACTTTGCTGGTACCATTGCTTGCCCCTTGCAGTCCCTCTCTTTGTCCTGTTTAATTTGCCACAGATTAATGCACTTGAAGCTCAGCCCCTGCTGGCTCCATCCCTGCTGCCCTCTGAACCAGCCTGCTGCTGGGGAGACAGCAGTCAGGAGTGCTTCCCAAGAAATAATATGCACATGGAATGAAGGTCCCAGGCCGGCAGTGTTATGTCTTTGGATTCGGGCACAATTTGCTTGATGGCACAGGCTGACTTGGTTGCCTTCAAGGTTACTGGCAGATTGATGTGCTTGACAGGATGGTGGCTGGTTTGCTTGGATGGCCGATTCCCTGTCACATAATGATGACAGTCTGCTAGGGTCTGATTCTGCCCAGCTTAAGGCAAAACAGAGCTTCGCATCTAGCATATGGCCAGAGTTCTGCTCCTATCATCAACTGCCCTCAGCACCTGTGGTACCAGGGTGTCCTGCTTGCAGCTGGGATATTTTTCTGGTGCAGTGCTGCGTTTCGGCTTTAGTAGCACTACTCAGTAGCACTTACCCTGATCAAGGACTTTTCAGTCTTGTGCTCTGCAGTGAGGAGGGGCACAAGAAGCAGGGAGGAAGCAGAGACAGGACATCTGACCTGAACTAGTCAAAGAGGTATTCCATACCACAGCGCATCATGCCCACTATATAAACTGGAGGGAGTCACCCAGAAGGCCGAGATCACTACTTGATTCGGGCTAAGTATTGGTCAGTGGGTGGTGAGCAATTGTATTGTGCGCCCCTTGTGTTTTTCTCTCAGAAGCAGGCTTTAAGACAGAGGGTAAGTCCAGCAACCAGCTCTGCCCTTTGCACCTCTTCTGCCGATACACGTTGGCAATCATCCTGCTTTTCACAAAAACAAGTAAAAACACACATACACTGGACAGAAATCTGGAATATTCCTTCAAATTACCTGTCAACCAGACACTTGTTGGCTACATCCCTGGTAGCATCATGATAGGCAGCATTCCCCAGGGTTGGACTTCAGTGGCCAACCATGGGTCATTCACGCTGACCATGATTTGTCAAACCCTTCCTAGGGGTGCTCTGGGACCTTTCCCAGCAGGCAACTTGAGTGCAGCCACGTTGTTCTGGGAGACAGAGAGCTCAAACACCCAGGGGTGGGCCACCCCAGTCTAGCTGCCACAGAGTCAAAGCACAGGGCGCCTTCCAGTCACTGATGCAGACACAACCAGCATGTCCTACATCCCAAAGACCCCCCAAACAAGCATGTGTGAGGTCCAGCATGTGACACTGCACCCTTGTCTGTTCCAGGGCTGTTGTTCTGCATTCCTCAGGCAATAGCCACAACATGCCAAGCACCTGACAAGAAGCCAGCTACAGGTTTTGGCTCTGTGCCCCAGCACTTCCCATCGGTGGGTTGATGCCCAGGGAAGCAGAGATGTGCATCTTGGGTGGCATTTGCCCACAGGTCACCTCCTGTCCCCTTCTGGGAGTTCCCCACTTGCTTTCAGGTCCCTGTAGGGCCTCTGACCCAAGACAGTGGGACATCCACAACCTTTCCTATGTGATCATGCCAGTGCAGGAGCTTCAGGGTGAATGCCAGGGCCAGATCCTGACAGGGACAACTTGGACTTGATTATTTTAGATGCAATTGTGGTGTGTTTGTGTAGCTGCTGGTATGCACCCTCTCCACTGGTGAGCATGGTCAAGCATGGTCAAACAGGTCACACATTCTTCTTCGTCCCCTCTGCTCCATGCTGTGATAGCCTGTCCAGTTTGAAACCTCATTAGCTTAATTTAAGAGGTTATTTTGTGAGGAAGACTGACCCACGCCAAAGCTAACACAGGAAAAGAGCTATCATCTGTTTCCTCTTTATGAAGTGCTATTGCTATGCTGAAAACACTCCCCAAGCCCCTAATGTTTGATCCAAGACAAAGACACTGTCTAGCAACAATAAAACCACCTACAGTTATGCTCCTAGCCCAGGCCAGCCAAAACACAGAGGATCTTTCAAGCCTCTAATGCTTTGGAGACACTGTCTTGGGAGATACTGTCTTGGGAGACACTTCTTGGGAGACATTGTCTTTGGAGACCCCGTGGATGTGAATAGTTTGTCATGCAAAGCCAAACTTCCCACAGGAGACCATTTCATGGTGCCAGCATCATTATTCAGTAAACTGCACATGCATCCAGTGTCTTCATGGAAAACCAGACCAAAATAACCATCCCTGGAGAAACTGCTCCAGAGTGGATGGCTGAATAGGTAGAGTGAAACCAGCCTTAGTCCACAAGTTATTTATTCAGAATTAAATCATTTTGCGTTAGAATAGAGAGTCTATGTGGGAGCTGCTCAGGAACAGGTTATTCTGTTTCGGACATGCCCATCCCTCTGTGAACAGGTGACAGCAAGTTCAACATGAGGTTAAAATGCACATTAAGATGGAAGAAGAAAAAATAACAATACAAATAATAATAAAAGCCCCAAACAAACAAAGCCTCCAGAGCAGGTCCAGACCCTGTGATAGTGAATCAGGGTATCAGAGCTGAGCAACCCAGCACCTGCTGCAGCAAAGATGCTGCCAAATTGGTGTGACAACCCAGGGAGGGAAGGGGCGAGGATGGCGGCTGCGTGCTGAGGCGCTCATGGGACTTGCTGCTTCTGACCACGTGCTTGCAAGGATGCAGGGTGAGACCTGAGAGGCGGGAAGGTGACACCCACAGTAAACACAGTGATTCTGCTGAAGGCGACCCATGTATATGAATAACCCTCACCTGCCTGGGCTGTGCCACCCAAACCTCTGGTTTACAGTCTTTGGCCTTTGGCAAAAAGACAGGACTCGCAGGCAGTGATGCTGCTGGGCTGGCAGGAGGCACCCAGCCAAGCAAGTGGGGCAACTTCTGCAGCCAGGTAAATGGTGCTGCTTCATCAGGCAGCAGCCTCTGGATCCAGCCTGTTCCCATCTGGACAGGTTCACTCAGGGCATGGGAGGGTGAATCCAGCCAGGACAAGCAGCAAAACTAAAAGGGACAAACGTGGATGCCAGAGCCCTGCCTGCACCGAGCACAGCCCCAGCATCCAAACTGAGTGCAGGCAGCCATCAGCGCGCTGAGCTGCGACTGGGCTCAGGGATGCTGCCAGCCAGTGAGGCCACACATCCCAGCCTCCAATGAGCTCTATGTGTCTGAACGAGCCTGCCACAAAAAGCCACAACAGAGTAGGAAGAGGCAGAGGGAAGCAGGGTCTGGTGCGAGTGGGACACCAGGAAGGCTTTTTCCTGGAGGCTTTGCTGCAGGCACTGGAGCATCCTCTCTGGTTATGAGAAAGGTGTGCTGGAAGCAAAGAGATCAGCTCCGACCTGCCTGTGCCACGGGCAGGTAAAATATCACTGGGAAGATGTTAGGGCTCACGGATAATATCTGGCTTTTTGAGCTTTACAATTAAACGCTGAGCTCCTCATCTAATTTACTACCACATTAAATATATAAACCAACAACACTGTTTTATGATCTCCCCCAGGGGAAGTTAACCTGCTGCCGCATCCTGCAGGAGCTGCAGTAAATGCTGGAGTTAGTCCAGCACTGCCAGTGATTGTACTGTGTGAGCCCTGCCAGCCAAAACTACAGCGGCACCCACAATCCACAAACATCATGCCAGGCTCATGCCACTACCATGGCAGCCACAGCTCTGGCCTTGATGTGACAGGCACCCACTCACACTGTGCTGGCAGGCAGCCTGCCCCCAGAGCATCATCCCTGCCAAGCCCAGGGACCACCAGCAGCATGCAGAGGCTGGTGTGGTGTTGACCCCAAAGTGTCTTTAGACTTTCTCACATCTTCTGCTGGTGCTGCCACCATCACCACCTCCTTTCCAGCCTTCAGCATAGGCTGTGGGCACACTGCTCCCTAACAGACCCTCTGTGATACTCCCGGTGTGGCTGGCATGGAGCAATGCAGCAGGGAAGTTTTGTATTGCTTTCTCAGCCGGATGAGAAATTAAGGGCCTGCATTTCTGC